>PVJC01031841.1:0-20318 GCA_004026665.1 Murina feae | reverse complement strand
TGTGTTCTTTTTGTGGTTTTTCTGAAATAGTTTTTCATGGCTGCATTTACAGTGTTTACCTTATGCCGCCATCTTGCTGTCCTCCCATTCAGCTTTTGATCCGAATATTTTTTTCTTTAAGTGAACTCAACTTTCAATTTAAATTTCTTTATATATTATCTGCTTTTCTTTCTAACTTAATTGTGGTTTCCTCTGGAAAACTAAGAATATCCAGGAAACACTCTGACCCCTTGTTACTCAAAGTATGGTGCCTGGAAATATAGAATCTCAGGCCCCAAGTGAGACCTGCTGAATCAGAATCTTCATTTTATAAAGTGTCCCCGCCTCAACCATCCCCCCACTACCCCCCAGCCCTAGCAGGTTTGGCTCAGTGGATAGAGCATCAACCAGAGACCCCATCCTGGTCAAGGCATGTATCTCTGTCCCAGGCTTACAACCAATGGATGTGTCTCTCTCATGTGGAGGTTTCTGTTTCTGGCTCTCCCCTTCCCTTTCACTCTTTCTGTCTTTCTCTGGAAGGAAGGAAGGAAGGAAGGAAGGAAGGAAGGAAGGAAGGAAGGAAGGAAGGAAGGAAGAAAGAAAAGAAATAAAGAAAGAAAAAGATTCTGGGGTGAGGATTAGCAACAAGACCAACAAAAACATAAAAAGCTCCGCCCCCCTCATGCCCCCCACCGCGTCACCCCCACCACCACCATGGCTTACAGGCACATTAGTCTTTGAGAAGCACTGGCCTAAGAGACTAGATATGGAAAACAAGTAGGAATCAGTGAAGGAACCAAAGAAAGTCTGATGGACTTTAAAATGCTGCCTTTATGCAAAGCAGGCTGGGAGTGGGCGTGCCCTCAGAGTCACTAGTCACTCAATGTCCACTTTGGTAGCGTTCTGGCTTCTTGTCCCACATTCTTAATTGTTTTACGTACAGCAATGACTTCATTTTCTGGTTGAGAGGTGGGCACAAAATTCAGACTTGGCCAATGAGAGTTTTCCATGACTGCTGGGTACAGTAATAGGTACAGGATGGTGTTGTGATCCAAACCAAGTTGTGGAGGTTCAATTCTTTCTTTTTTTAACAATATTTTTTATTGATTTTTTACAGAGAGGGAGAAGAATAGAGTTAGAAACATCGATGAGAGAGAAACATCAATCAGCTGCCTCCTGCACACTCCCTATTGGGGATGTGCTCACAACCAAGGTACATGCCCTTGACCGGAATCCAACCTGGGACCTTTCAGTCCGCAGGCCAACACTCTATCCACTGACCCAAACCGGTCAGGGCTGGAGGCTCAGTTCTTAAACTTCTGTTGGGACAGTTGCCTATGAAACAGTTATTCCTCTGAAGTTGCTAAGTAGAGAGTAAGCCTGCAGCTTCTGGGGCTACTGCTCCGTGAGTTTCTGGCCAAGAATGAAACCGGCATTCAGACCTGCTGAATCAGAATCTGCCTAAGAGGAAAGTTCTGCTGGGTGCTTCTGGAAAAGGTGTTTCTCCTGAACAGAGACAATGACATTGTGATCTGAATGACTTGAATTGTGGGTATTATGATGCCACCATGAGTAAACAGTTAACATGGGGAGAAAAAATGAAGAAAGAACTTACTTACCTCCTGACACTGCTTGAGCCCCTGAGAATTATCTCAACCTGTGGCTCCTTGCCAGCTCCAAGCATTCCCTCTTGTTGGCAGAGTGACTGCAGTCCTGCAAGCTTCACAAACCCACATCATCACGTGGGAGTAGAAAAGTATATTTAGGGCTCTCTCTCCTGAAAGAGAAGAAATGGTTTCCCTTCAGGAGCCACAGCCAATACCTTGTACCTTACTGGCTCTGGCTTGGTTATGTGCCCATCTGTGAACCAAACACTGATGCCAGGGAAAACGCATGGACTGACTGAAGCCAATCAGAACCCCACTCCGTTAAGGTAAGTCTACCCCTAAAACACGTCAGATGAGAATGGACAAGTTGGTGTTTGTGGCCCAATAAATAGCGCCTGGGAAAGTTTACGAAAAGAACACAGCTCTCCTCCATCCAAGAGCCATGTGGCTTTGGTAACAAACAAACAAACAGATACAAGGCGCTTAGCATTATGGGCCGGAAGAAAATGTGTACCTTATGATCCCTGCTTTTAGAGAATTTACAAGTGAGATTAACTGCCCCTTAACGGATCAGCTTGGAAGCTCTGCCCTTCAGAGACTGTATCTTCTGTTAGAGTAACACTAGCTTAGTAACAAGTAAGCCCCAGCATTTCGGAAGTTTAGCTCATGTTTACTGTTTAAATGCGTTGCCAGTTGATTGACAGCTCTCCATCATTGTCTACATGGTGGAGGCAGGGGAAAGAGAGAGGAGAAGATGCGTGTTCCTCAACTGCCTGGCTCTGAGCTAATTAACGTACATTGCTTTTGCCCACATTATCTTTGCAAGAATGAATTACAGGGCTGAACCCAGAGGCAAAGGGGGCTGGGAAATGTTGTCTCTGGCCTGGTAGCTGCTTTCCAGTGACAATTCTATCCTAAGGGTAACTAGCCATCTCTGCCACTCAGATTTTGCCCATAAGAATGGCAAGTATCCACAAGGATGCAGGAATTCCTTGATCATGTTTAAGCAATTTAAGCCATAGACTTTACCAAAGTTATTCAGTCTCAACACTATTGACACTTTGGACCAGATAATTCTTTGCTGTGAAGCTGTCCTGAACACTATAGAATGGTTAGCAGCATCTCTTGCCTCTACCCACCAGAAACCAGCAGTACTCACCTTCTCTGCCAGTCGTGGCAACCACAAATATCTCCAGATTTTACCACATGTCCCCTGGGGTATAAAACATTTCCATCCCACAGAAAGTTTCCTCCTGCCCCTTCCCAAGCCTAGTTAACCACTATTCTGACCTCTATCACCATTAATTTTTTGCCTGTTCTTGGACTTCATATAAATGGAATCATTCAGAATAAACTCCTGGTTTCTTCCACTCGATTTATGTTTTTCAGCCTGGCTGGTGTGGCTCAGTGATTGAGCGTTGACCTATGAACCAGGAGGACACAGTTTGATTCCCATTCAGGGCACATGCCCGGGTTGCAGGCTCAATCCCCAGTTTGGCAGGGAGGGGTGCAGGAGGCAGCCAATCAACGAGTTTCTCTCATCACTGATTGTTTCTCTCTCTCTCTCTCTCTCTCTTTCTCTCTCTCTCTCTTTCTACTCTTTCCTTCCCAGTCTGAAATAAATAAAAAATACTTTTTCAATTGTTTTTCAGATTCAATGGCTGTTGGAAGCATCAGTAGGTCATCCCTTTTTAAGGTTGGCTATTCCATTGTCTGAGTATACCACAACTTATCTCTCTGTCCTCTTGTTTCCAGTTTGGACTATTATGGGGGGAAAAAAGCTAATAGAAAACTCCTTGAACAAGGATTTATGTGGCCATGTGTACTCATTTCTCTGAATGCAAGAGTGAAATTTCCAAATCAGAGGATGGGTGTATGTCTAACTTTATTAGACACTAGGGGCCCGGTGCACAAAAACCTGTGCACTCGGGAGTTCCCTCAGCCTGACTGGTGCCCTCTCGCAGTCTGGGACCCCTTGGAGGATATTCACCTGCTGGTGTGCCTGGTCAGCCTGGGTGAGGGGCTAATGGCTGTTTTCAGGCTGGCCAAGTCCCCCAGTGGGAACCCTCACCCCATGGGGATGTGGCCAGCCTGGGTGAGGGGCTGAGTGCCATTTTCAGGCTGCCCACAGTCCCTTCAGGGTTTGGGTCCCTACTGGGGTATCTGGCCAGCCTGGGTGAGGGGCTGAGGGCCATTTGCAGGCTGCTCAAAGCTCCCACTGACCCAACGTTCCAGCGAGGCTGGCTGGAATCAGGTTTCTGGGATTTATTTATCTTCTATAATTCAAACTTTGTTGCCTTGAGCAGAAGCCTAGTCAGGCAACAAAGCTTCCTGTTTGCTGTAGTTCCATGGCTGCCAGCCGCCATCTTGGTTGGGTTAATTTGCATATAGCCACTCTGATTGGCTGGGGGGCATTGCTTGGCTGGTGGGTGTGGCTTAGGTGTCTCAGAGTGATGGTTAATTTGCATATTACTCTTTTATTAGATTAGATTGTATTTGGCCTTTCAAAAGAACTACTTTATTTTTTATTTTAAAAGTAGTGCATATTTGTGATACAGTGTCAGAATAATAACAATTAAAATTTGTTATTTACTATGTAACAGGGAACTGTTCTAAATATTTTAAGGATATATCCATCCTTTTAATTTTCACAGTAATCCCATGAAATAGCATTACGGCCATCATGATTTCCACTTGAACAGTGGGGAAACTGAATTGCAGAGCAGTGTGTTCACACGGCCAGGAAGTGGTCAAGCTACATTTGAACTAAGGCCACCTCGCTCCTGAGTTTGTGCTCTTATCCGATCTGATCTTAGCTACAGTTCAGTTCTATCACCTGACTGGCCAAACTATTGGGTGAAAAATAAAAGCCGCCTTGAGCTCTTCCTCCCAGCTGAGGCTCAATCCCCAGAGGCAACCACTGTGAGCCCTTTTTTTCTTTTTCTTTCTTTTTTTCTTTTTTTGCCGTCTTTCTAGAATATTCTTTGTGTTCAGGCAGCCGATTGTTAGTGGTGAAGAGACTGCAGTTCAAGGGCAGCCCACAGTTAGCAGCATGACCTTGGGCACATATCTGAATTTTCTGCATCTTCCTCATCCCTAAAATGGGTACAATAATAGTACCACCCCTATAAAACACTAAGCAGAGTGTCTGGCTGAAGGTGACTGCTCCAAAGATGTTAATTTCCAGTGTCCTCAAGTCCCTAGCAGGCACAAAAGGGACTTCTCTCTCCTTGTCACACCGCCATCCCTCCCCACCCAGGTCCAGAAGATAATACATGACAGTGGGATCCAGAAAGGCACTTAAATGAGCAAGAGAAACGAGGTGTGTGTCTTACAAACATTGCACTCTGAGACCTTCAGGAGTCTGGAACCTCCTGCCGAGGCAGTTCCAAATGCACTCAAGAGTGTTGCCAGTTCAAACCACAAAATCAGGGAACCCCAAGTTTGCAAGGCCCTCCCAGGTCTGAGCAAGAGTCACAAGAGAGCAGGAAAGAGAGACCTGCCTCTGATACTGTGCACTGCAAACTCTCTCATGACTGCAAAATCAATCAGTGAGAAAAACCATGTACGCTTTCTACCTTCCCCGCCTGTGTATGTTTGCTTGTGTGGCAGTAAGCTTCTGCTTGCTTGCTTGCTTGCTTGCTTGCTTGCTGGGAAGGGGCTATCCCTGCGAGTTCTAACAGGCTCCATAAGAATAAATGACAATGGTATAAACATGTGCCAGTAAAATACATTGTTTTTACACCCAATGGAAACATAATGTGCAAACTGCTTTTGCAATTTCTCTTTTTCACAACTTTCTTGGTCATCTTTCTATCGCAATAGACTTTTTTCTTCCTGAAGTCTGCAGTGTGCCTTTTTCTAGACAGACCACAATATATTTTGACGAGGTATCTCTCAAGCCACCAGATGATAGATACAGGGGGCTGATTATACTGTTTTCTCTCCTTTTTAGTGTAAGAAATTCTCCATATTAAAATAATAACACCAATATAATAAAGGAAAGCTTCATGCTGTGATACAATTTTTCTGTTTAAGCCTGTAAAGATGACTTCCCTATCAGACCCCTAAGAAACCAGTATAAAACCTAAACACTATATATAAAATTTGTAAATTAAAGCTACCAGACCATGAACAGAGCAAGATTGCTTTCGCTCTTGTTCAGAGCTCATCTCAATCGCTTCCTGATTCTCTGAAGGTTGTTGGGTAAGGCAGAGAACAACAGCTCTCGAAAATCGATGTGGTATCTTAAGAAAGTGACTCATTGGAAACTTTAAGTCAGGGCCCATGGGTTACTTATAATATGGTAGTAGTTAACTCTTATGTAACCGTAACTGCATGCCAACTCCTCTTGTTAATACTTTACACAATTATTAACCCATTTAATTCTTTCATCAATCTCTAAAAAGCTGTGCTATTGTTACATTTGACAGAAGAGGAATCAAAAGCACAGAGAGTTTCAATGACTCTTGCAAGGTCTCTTAGCTAGTAAGAAGTGAGGCCAGGATCTGAACCGCGTGACCACACTCTTCATCCTTACTGTCTACCGCCCCGCTGTTAATTTGGTAATGTATCTCTGGCAATTTATTCAGTATCAGAGATGAGGGGACCAGGAGTAGGCTGGAGAGTACAATGACGATCATTCTGTGCTCATTTCATGGAAATCCGAGATGTCTCTAGAAATAACAGATTATCTATATTTACCTTTCCTAGGAAAGTTATAAAATAATAACCACCATTTAGGGAACTTCTACTACCACTATGTTAGGAAAAAAATACACTGGGATAATGTCATCATGTCAAGAAATAGTCTATGTACCAGGCTCTGTTCTAGGCAGTAGAAATAGAGCTGTGAAAAGCTAGAGGCTATAAAACCATGTAATACAGAATTCAACCTAACCTGGGGACAGAGGAATGCCACAGAGTAGTAAGAACTGAGTTCCTAAACCAGGCAGACATCCATTTAAGCCAAATTTCACCATTTCTGTGTTCTGTGACCTTAGGCAAATCATATAGCCTCTATATCCTCACCCGCAAAATGGGATCATCAAACTTACCGTTAAATAAGTAATACATGAGACAATGAGGCAGATATCTTGAACCAAAATAGGCATTCAATAAAAATGGCCATTTATTTATTTTTTATTTTTATTGATTTCAGAGAGGAAGGGAAAGAGAGAGAGAGAGAGAAACATCAACGATGAGAGAGAATCACTGATTGGCTGCCTCCTACACGCCCCCTACTGGGGATCGAGCCCACAACCCGGGTATGTGCCCTTGACCAGAATCGAACCTGAGACCCTCCAGTCCACAGGCCAATGCTCTATCCACTGAGCAAAACCAGCTAGAGCAGGTGGCCATTTATTTTATTAGACAAATCCCAGCATGCTATTCAGTTTCTACCTTGAAGGCAAAGGGTCAGGATGACTATATTTATCTCAGATCACGGAGATTCAAGCAATGACCAAAAGAGTTAGCTTTTTGTTTTTTGTTTTTGTTTTTGTTTTGTTTTTTGGCTTTTTTTTGGGGGGGGTAATCTGTTTTGTTTTGTTTTTGTTAATTCATAGCTAGAGTCTCAAAAGTTAATAGAATTCAGTAGAATTTAAAAGACAGCTTTGTTTTTCTTGGTGCATTAAGAAAGAAATAAGAAAACGTTGCATTTCCTCACTTGGGCTTAAGCAGAAAGAGACCAAACAAGCCAATTAACTGTGAGTGCCCCAGCCCATGGCCAGGCGCAGTCACTCACAGAAAGAGTGGAGTCAACGCCACGGAAGGATTTCACCTGATCCTTGTCACACTGCTGAAGTACACCATTACCACGTGCAAACAGGGCTTTATCTCTTTGCCATTCAAAACCTCCGTTTTAATTCCAGCCGCTTAAACTTCCAAAGGAATATTGAGCCAAGGCAGGGAGGGAGGAGCTGAAATGTACACCTTCCCCCCAGGCAGGGCAGGTCCTCAGCAAACAATCCCCCAGGACACCCATCCTACTGCCACCACGTGTGCAAAATCTCTAACACTCCCAGTGTCTGAAAAGAGACTTGTTTTAGGGTCAGGCGTGAGTCCAGGTTTAGCAGGACCTGAAGTTTATACAAGCCAGGGGAGTCTCCTTTTCAAAAAGTACAAAATTATAAACACAAATGTAAGTGAAAAGGTGAATATTGATTTAAAATGAGAAATCACGCCCACAAAAATGGTGGAGGGCTTCGGTAGCCAGACTCCAAAATGGCCCCAGGGATCCTTTGCCTTCTGTTCATCACACCCTTGTACAGCGCCTCCCATCCCCACCCCTGCGCCATCCCACATGGCACCAGGGTGGCCTGCATGACCGAGAGAATTTGGCAGGAGTGATGATACATTATCACTTTTGAGATTACTTCTAAAAGACTGAAGCTTCTGTCTTGGTTTCTCTCTCTTTCTCTTTCTTAAACCACTTGCCTAGAGGGGAAGCCAGCTGCCACATCTTGAGAGGCTCTTGTGGTGAGGGACAGAAAGTTCCCGCCAACCACCACGTGAGCCAGCTCAGAAACCCATCCTCCAGCCCTGACCGAGCCTTCAGGTGGCTGCAAGCAAATGAGAGCCTGAGGCAGAACCACCCAGCCCAAACGCCCTGGATTCCTAACCCACAGAAACTGTGAGATAAATGTTTATTGCTTTAAGCCACTAAATTTGCAGGCAATTTATTACGTAGCAGCAGGTAACTAATAGATTGGCCTTTGGAGAGTCACATCCTTTTAGTCTGAGCTCTCTGTAGGTAATATACCGGAAATGCTCGCCTGAAATACTTCCTACTTGCAGCCCACCTCCCATCCCCACCAAAAACCCTCTACAACTCCCTGCACTATTCTATGCCCCTACTTTCCGAGGAGTATGGGGCACAGAGCAGAAATTCAAACCATAATTGTCAAATAAATGAGTAAACAAGACCTTTGCAAGAGTACTATTTCATCCTTATTTTATAGGTCAGGAAACTGAAGCTCAGAGATGTTAAGTAACTAGTTTAAGATTACACAGCTAAAGATTGTGCCTTGTCCTGGCTGGTTTGCTCTATGGTTAGAGCGTTGGCCTGTGAACCTAAGGGTCTCAGGTTCAATTCCCAGTCAGGAACACTTGCCTGGGTTGCAGGTCCAATCTGGGCCCTGGGGCTTATGTGGAAGGCAACCAGTCAATGTGTCTCTCCCGCGCTGCTCTTTTTCTCTTTGCCTCCATTCCACTCTTCCTAAAAAATCAATAGAATGCCCGGCTGGTGTGGCTCAGTGGTTGAGTGTCAACCTATGAAGCAGGAGGTCACGGTTTGATTCCTGGTCAGTTCATATGCCAGGGTTTTGGGCTCAATCTTTATTTATTTATTTTTTAATATTTTTTATTGATTTTTTACAGAGAGGAAGAGAGAGAGATAGTTAGAAACATCGATGAGAGAGAAACATTGATCAGCTGCCTCCTGCACACTCCCCACTGAGGATGTGCCCACAGCCAAGGTACATGCCGTTGACTGGAATTAAACCTGGGACCCTTGAGTCCGCAGGCCAACGCTCCATCCACTGAGCCAAACCAGTCAGGGCTGGTCTCAATCCTTAGTAGGGGGCATGCAGGAGGCATCCAATCAGGGATTCCCTCTCATCATTGATGTTTCTATCTCTCTCTCCCTCTCCCTTCCTCTCTGAAATTAATTTAAATATATTTTAAAAAATCAATTAAAAAATATCCTTCAGGGGAGGCAGGGGGAAGGGCAGGGGGAAAATGAGATATATGTACTAATCTTTGTAAAGCTTTATGTAATAATTTTTAAAATTTTTTAAAAATTTTTAAAAAAATAATAAAAAAAATAAAACAAAAAAAAATATATCCTTCAGTGAGGATCAAATAAATAAATAAAGATTGAGTCTTGGTTCCTTAATGGACAGCCTATAGCCTCCCTCTTCTTTCATGTTTTCCACAGAACCACATCCGCACTAAATGTTTAATAAGTGCAGATTGATGGAAAGGGTTAATGGTGTGCTTTGTCTGCATCTAATTCAAGTACATACCTCTTTAATAGAGAAACGGGAACAGTGTGGAGTGGAGGGAGCAGAGAAATGGATGTTAACTTCCTTTTATCACAAACAGGATTGGAGCAACGCAGGCTTATTGCAGAAAAACCTAGGAAACTAATACAACCACGTCAAAAGTGTCCAGAGACTGAAATTCAAAATGAAAGGAGTTTGTATTTCATTTTGTGCATTGTATTAAAAAGTTGGTTTAATTGGCTTTAGAAAGCTATGTAAAAACCATTTTTTGAAAGCTATATAAAAAGCAATTTATGGTTTGTGTTTCACTCTTTTGAACAATTACAAAACCTCCAAATTGACGCACACAGTTTGGGATCTAGTTACTCAAGAGGGACCATGGACACCTCTTGGTGAGCGCTTTCCTCCCTTTAAGTGGTCACTCTAGTTAGTCAAGGTCAACAGTTACTTGGGAGCCTGGGGGTCATGGAGTGTCAGGTGACTTCTCTGGCTGAATAATTGCAATGATTCAGAAGGATTATAAATATTCTAATTAGGCCATATGTAATTTAATTTTAGAGCGGTGAAACTTGTATGGTCTTCTAAATGTTCATTGAATAAACATGAAGTTTTTAAAAATTAATGGACCTGCCCACTGAGTTATTATTTACAAAATTCTCTTCAGCTCCAAGCACAGGATTTGGCCCATATTTGATGCTCAATAAATTAATAAAACATTGATGTGAAAGGGAGTTAATTAGACACCTAAAAGGGAATGTGTCACTCGGTCTGTCACAGACTCCATCTCTTTGATCACGGCTAGGCCTCTGGAGTTGCCGCTCTGCCTGATTACAGAATTTGATTCTCCTCTTTATCCAGAATAGTCAAAGTTTATTTTTCTGTTGTTGTTGTTGTTGTTAATCCTCACCTGGGAATATTTTTTTCATTGATTTTTGAAGAGAGTAGAAAGGAGGGAGGGGGGGGGGGAGAGAAAAAGAGGGAAACATCAATGTGAGAGAGATAGGTCGATTCTTTGTCACCCACATGTGCCCCAACTCAGGGCCAGGGATCCAATCTGCAACCCAGTAATATGCTCTTGACCAGGAATCAAACCCGAAACCCTTCAGTGTGCAGACCAATGCTCAAACCATTGAGCCACCAGGCAGGGCCAGAATAATCAAAATCTATTGACTTTACTTATCAATATCCATTTTCCTCTTCTGTAAGAAGCACTTTTTTTTCTAGAGTTCTATCCCTTTTCACCCCATATCATGTGCTTTTGGAGGGCTGATTCTACTCAAGGCTCCAGAGATGGGCCTGCCCCTGGGCCTGATCAATGAACATGTTCAATTCCCGTAACTACAGTTAATGGACCAGAGAGACACTGACCCAAATTGATCCAGGATCAATACCCCTTCTTTTTTTTTCTTTTTTTAGAATGTATTTTATTGATTTTTTACAGAGAGGAAAGGAGAGGGATAGAGAGTTAGAAACATCCATGAGAGAGAAACATTGATCAGCTGCCTCCTGCATACCACCTATTGGGGATGTGCCCGCCACCAAGGTACATGCCCTTGACTGGAATCGAACCTGGGACCCTTTAGTCCGCAGGCCGACGCTCTATCCACTGAGCCAAACCGGTCAGGGCACCCTTTCTCTTTTTTAACAGACTATTTTTTTAAAAGTAGTTTTTGATTCTCAGCAAAATTGAGTGAAAAGTACAGAGTTCCCATATTAACCCCCACTTCCCAACACTCACACACACACACTTCTCTCAACATCAACAAACATCTCCCACCAGAACGTTATAACTGATGAACCCACATAGACACATCATTACCAAACAAGGTCCATAGTTGACGTTAGGGTTCAGTCTTGGTAGTATACATTCCGTAGGTTTGGACAAACATGTGATGACATGAATCCGTCACAATAGTATCATACAGAATCATTCCACTGCCCTAAAAATCCCAGGCTCCAACTACTCATCCCTTCCACCCTAATCCCTGGCAACTCCTATCTTTCTACTAGCTCCATCGTTTTATCTTCCCCAATATGCCATGTACTTAGTAAATACAGTGTGTAGCCTTTCTCAGTTCACTGTTTTCACTTAGTAATATGAATTTAAGGTTTCTACCTGCCTTTTTGTAATTGGTAACACTTTCATTTTACCACTGAATAATATTCCACTGTGTAAATATACCGCAGGTTACTGATCCATTCACCTACTGAACAACTTCTTGGTTGCTTCCAAGTTTGCTAAAAGTATGTTCAGTTTTGTAAGAAATTGCCAAGCTCCCTTCCAAAACAGTTATACCATTTTGCATTCTCACCAGCAATGAATGAGAGTTCCTATTGCTACACATCCTTGTCAGCATTTGGTATTATTGGTGTTTTAGATTTTAGCTTTTCTAATACATGTGTAGTATATTTACTTATAATTTTAGTTTGCATTTCCCTGATGACCTGATGTGAAGCATATTTTCAACTGCTTGCTTGTCATCTGTATTTCTTCTCTGTTGAGGTATCTGTTCAAATATTTTGCTCATTTTTTAATTTGGCTATTGGTTTTCTTATTGCTGAGTTGTTGGCTTTTTTATGACTTGGGTAAGTCTGTTATCAGATACGTCTTTTGCAAATGTTTTTCCCCAATCTGTGGCTTGTCTTCTCATTCTCTTGACTATCCCTAAACTTTTGTTGGATCATCCAGGAAAATGGTGTTCTCCCTGTTCAGGTTGCTGAGAAGACAGGAGAGACGCCAGGAGCTGCTGGCAGCATCTTACAACCATGGGGAAGAGGCAGCCTAAGACTGAAGTCAAGAAAGTAAATGAGAACAGACAACTCACAGACAAAAGAGGGACCAATGGCTCATCAACACATAAAAGTAAGATCAACTCTTATGAGAAATGAATTTAAAGCTATAAAGTGGCATTATTTTTTCAACGATCAGACTGGCAAAATGAAAAAATGATTTATAATACATGGAGTTGCTGAAGGTGTGGGGGAAATGGCTCTGTCAATTGGACTCAGGTGGATATGAGTAACAGACGTGACAAATGGGTGGCTTAAGTGAGATAGAAGTTTATTTCTTTTATGGTGTAAAAGAAGTCTGCAGGTCAGCTGTCCAGGGCTGGTATGGTGGGTCCATTTTCCTGGCTCCTGTCTGTTTAGCTGCTTCCCCAGCATTCTTAAAGTCACATGTGTCACAGTAATGGCTGGACCACCATTTATAATATCAGCATCCCAGTCAGCAGGAAGCATGGAGGCCCCCTCACTTCCTGGAAGTAGCACTCACTTCCATTTACATCTCATTGGCTAGGCCTTAGTCATATGACTACACTAAGCTGCAAAGGCAGCTGGGAAATATAACTTTTATTCTAAGTGGCTATAATATACTGGAATAGAAATTGGAAGTTCTGTTAATGTGAAAAAAGGCCAAAAAACGGAAGTAACTAGGTATTCTCATACATTTTTTGAAAAATATATTCTTATTGATTTCAGAAAGGAAGGGAGAGGGAGAGAGAGAGAGCAACAACAATGATGAGAGAGAATCATTGATCGGCTGCCCCCTGCGTGCCCCACACTGGGGATCAAGCTCACAACCTGGGCATATGGCCTGACTGGAAATCAAACTGCGAACTCCTGATTCATAGGTTGACGCTCAACCCATGAGCCATACCAGCCAGGCCTTCTCATACATTATTGACAGCAGTATAAATTGGCATAACCTTTAAATTCTTTCTAATTCTTTTCAATAAATTGTTTCAATCTTGCCATATCTCATTATCACCCCCTTTTTTTTTTCCAAATAAGGAAACTGAGACAACAGATGAAATAACTCACCAAGGACACTGTATTGGTCAGGATTCTTTGTAGCAGAACCCAAAATGAAACTGGCTTACAAAAGAGAACTCACGGTCCTGCCTGTTTACAAAGGTCACAGGTAGTCACGGCTTCAGGTGCGGCTGGATCCAGAAGCTCAGATAGTGAAATCAGGACTCCCTTCTCAGTTCTTGGTCCATTTCTCTTGTGCTTGTTTCATTCTTACTTTGGCTTTCTCCATATGGTGGTCCACAGCCAATAACCCTCTATCCCATCACATCATAGTAGAGGGAGAACACTTCTTTTCCAGTCTTTCTCGTAAACATCCCAGAACTGACTTTCACTGGGCTTCCTTGGGTCACCTTGCCCATCTCTGAGCCAATCACTGGGGCCAGGCATGAGCTGTGCTGGTGTCCTGGCAGACCTGAGTCACTTGCTTATTCCCAGAGCCTGAGGGTGGGGGTCAGCCCCACCAGCATCACAGAGAGTGGGGAAGGGGAAATCTCCCCAAGAAAACCTGGACTGCGGTTTCCAGAAGAAGGAGGAAGAGTTGCTAGGTTGACTAAACTACAAACATCAACTACAGTCATATGGTGAATTAGGGCAGGGTCACAACAGGAGCCCAGCTTCCCAATTCCTAGCACACTGTGCACAACTACCCCAGCTCCTTCTGTTGCCTAGGAGCTCGCTTTTAAGAAATCACAAAATATAAACACAGACTAAAGGAGAAGTCATCAGAGGAGACACAAACACGAAGGGGAGAGGTTCATGAGGCCCCAGGAAAACGTTCAACTTTTGGACTTGATTACCGTGTTCACCTTGTCAAAAAGTTCTTAAACCTGATGAATTACATTCCAAGGTACTGAAATAATTTGCAGATGTGATTGAGGAAATGCTGTCAGTAATCTTTGAGAAATCGCGGAGTGGGAACGGCTGGAAGGTTGGAGTTGGGCAAATGCACACGGGTCTTAAAAGCTGAATCCTAAATCCTGCAGACGGACTAGTTGGCCTCTGAGTCTTCCTCCTCCTCCTCGTTCCTTCTGCTTCCTCTCCTTCTTTCTTTTCCATTTTTCTTTGTTTTCAGACAGTTTTATTGTGATATAAATTACATGCCATAAAACTCACCCCTTTTAAGTGTACAATATGATGATTTTTAGTAATTTTTAAAATATAATGTTTTCCTGTCATCCCAGTAAGACCCCTCATCTAGTTCCCTTTAATACCTGTTTCTACCCCCAGCCCCAGGCAGCCATGAATCTACTTTCTGCCTTTCTAGAGTTACCTTTTCTAGATATCGCTTCTTTTCTTTAGATGGAAATATTTTCATTGTTTTTATTGGTTTTAAAAACAAGACATTTGTGGTAAACAGCACAAATGATACAGGTGAAAGCTCTAGCATGCCTGCCCTTTTTATATGTACTAGAATTTTTAACAAAACAAATAGATATAAATACCTCTAGATACCGATATTTTTGCCATTATCATTTTACACATCCTCTAGATCCTATTATGCATACTTACACTATATATTAGATAGCACTGGTTTCCCCCTTCTCTGGGTAGTACTATCCTTAATTTTTTGTGTGTCTAGTGTCTCTCACCTACCTTCAGTCCTTCCAGATTGACTCCGGGTGAAGGATCTGTGACTCAAGAATAGCCAATCATTTCCTTTTTGCTGAAGCCATGAGATGGGGGTGTGTGTGTGTGTGTGTGTGGTCACCTAAAACCAAAAGACTCGACCTGATACTATTTGCAATCTGTTTTTTAAATTTGCAAATATATTTTGGGGACAAAGTTCTGCATCAGCACATAGACCTGAAGCACATTTTTTATTTGTTCCATACTGTTTAGGGAGGTTCCCTTTTCACTTCTCAAAAGGGTTTACGCGCTTCTCGTGCTGCTTCACTCATTCGTTCGTTTAGTTCTGAAGGGTTACTCAGTGTAGTCTTGATCAGCCAACCATCTTCAGAACAAGACTTGTTGACAAGTTCTGCAAGTTCTGGATTTTCTGCAAGAGCTTCGTTGATTTCAGTAACTTCTCCTGATGGGCCAGAATAGAGTTCACCAGCGGCTTTCAGACTTCCCAAAGCACCAGGCTCATCTTGTTTGTTCAGTGTTGTGCCAATTTCAGGCAGACTACAGTAAACAACATCTCCCAAAGCTTCCTGTGCAAAATTGAGGATTGCCGCAGTTCCAATACCATGTTCTGTTGCTATCCATTCACGTTTCTCTGTGAATTTACCCATGAGAGCAGATTGGCACTGGTACCCACTGCCGTGTTCGCAACCACATTTGCTTTAATGATTCCGTGGTCTTACTGTACATACTTTATTTAAACAATTTCCTTGTGCCATTCTTCTTGACCACGATCCTAATTAAGTATTAGACCAGTGTTCGTCAAACCTCAGGTTTCAATCCATTCGTAGGTTGTGAAATTAATTTTCTGGGTTATGACCACTCTTTTATTTACATTTGGACTAGTCTAGACCAAAATGGAACAGAAATAATGGAACAAAGCAGAAAATGTCAGAACGCACTCAATGACATGTGTTGAAACCAGTACTTTCATTTCGGTATACGTGTACCACATGTATACTGGATCATAGGAGAAAACGTATTTTATCATAGTTCATTGTCCAAAAGGTTGAGAAACACAACTATTGACTGTCCTATTATTACCTAACTTTTTATAGGGGTTCGTTTTATCTCATAAACCAAGAACTAAACTTTCAGAGGGTTGGGTATCCTTTTATATTTATTTTATTGGTAATAAAAATGCTCTTCCCACCATCAAAACAATAAAAACAAAAAGCTTTTATGCATCCTTAGTAAATGTTCAAAGAAATTCTAGGTCATCTTGGGGTTTCTTGTTAACATCCAGTATTTTGAATTTTTGGTAAGATAAAGAAAAGAGGGTTGATATGCCTTTTCATTCTGATGACTTCTCCAGCTCAGAGGACGGGAGCCCCAGGCGGGTGCAGCGAAGGTCTCATTTACGTTTACAGGGGCCCCGGCATTTTTAACATTCTGTGAGAAACAGGAAGGTTTCTCATTAACTTGCAAATTCTTATTAGTCATTTAATTTTTGTAAAGTCCTCATGGGATAGTCATTTAATACTACATAAAACCTTTCTATTTCCATAAGCATGCAAAACATTGCTCTGTTTTTAAATCTAGAATAGGGATCTACAAACTGTTTATGTAAAGAGCCAGAGAATAAATATTTTAGACTTTGTGGGCCCCTGCCCCAATGACTCAACTCTGCCATTGCCGGCCCACAGTAGCCATAGACAAAGCATAAATGAGTGAGCGTGGCTGACTTTTGATTCACTTTACTTGTGGACATTGGAATTTTTTTTTTTTTTTTCAGAACCATGTACTGTATTTTATTTTTTTTTTAATTTTTTATTTTTATCTTTATTGTTCAGATTATTACAGTTGTTCCTCTTTTTTCCCCCATAGCTCCCCTCCTCCCATTTGCCACCCCAACTTCTGTCCTTGTGGACATTGGAATTTGAATTTTTTATAATTTTTATGTGTCAAAAAAAAAATTCTTCTGTAGATTCCCCCCCCAACCACTTAAAAATAAAAAACATCATTAGCTAACTACTATGCAACGAATATGTTTGTGGTAGTGAACAAAATGTGCTCACTTTAAATTTTTATTTTTATTTAGTTTTCTGAATAAGTCATTTATGATGATTCAGAATTCAAAAGGTACAAAAAAAATCTCTCCTGTCCCACCTTTGAGCCAGTTTCCTGTCCCTGAACCCAGCAGTGGGTCCAATTTCTTGTGGATCTTTATAGAGAGTGTCCATGAGTATACAAATAAATTCCTTTTATGCAAGTACTTTTTTTCCTTACAAATCCATACTGTTCTGAACTTTGTTTTCTTCACTAATCTTGGAAGTCATTGTATAGCAAGATACAGAAAGCTGTATCAATCTTCAGCTCCCACAGTTCCATTATATAAGTCAGGGGTTGGCAAAGTAAGGCCCATGGCCAAATCAGGCCATTATCTCCTTTTTGTACATAAAGCTTTATTGGAACACAGCCACACCCATTTGTTTATATACTGTGTAAGACTGCTCTTGAGCTACAGCTACAGAGTTGACTGGTTTCACCAGAGACTTTTTGACCTGCAAAGCCTAGAATATTTACTATCTAGCCCTTTACAGAAAGAGCTTGCTGATTCCCAGTATACGTGTTCTATCATTTGCTTGACAACCACTCAATGATGAACATCCATGATTACAAATAATACTGCAGTGCATAACCTACCTTTGTGTAATTTTCCATGCTTGCTTTTCACATAGAGGATACATTCTGGAAGTAGAATTGCTGGGCCATAAGGTATGTGCATTTGTAATTTTGATACAAATTGCCAAATCAACTCCAAAGAAACTACATCAATTCATGCATGCTCCCACCAGCCATAAATGAAAGCAATGAATTTCCCAACACACTTGCTGACTTAGTGTGCTGTCAGACTTTTTGATCTTCATCACATTGGCAGGTTAAAGAAAGCACGCCAGTGTAATTTCAATTTTCATTTCTCTCATTGTGAGTGTGCGTTTCCTAGGGCTGCAATGACAAATTACCACTCACTTGGTGGCATTAAACAACAGAAATTCATCCTCTCACCGTTCTGGAGGCTAGGAGACTGAAATCAAGGTGTCGGCAGGGCTACACTCCCTCCGAAGGCTCTAGGGAAGAAACCCTCCTTGTCACCTCTGGCTTCTGGTTGGTGCTGGTAACCCTGTCCCTTGCCTTGTAGATGCGTCACTCCCATCTTTGCCTCCATCCTCACATGGCCAGCTCCCTATGTGTCTGTGCCTCTCTGCCCACATTTCTCTCTTCTGATCAACACACAAGTCATCTTGTATTTTGGGCCCAGCCTAATCCAGGATGACATCATTTTAACTTGATTACATCTGCAAAGACCCTATTTACAAAGAAGGTCATGTTTCGAAGGTTCTGAATAGACAAGAATTTTTGAGGAACACTTCAACCCAGTAAAGTAGTGAATTTGGAATCTGCCACATTTTCCTTTCAAAGGAACTATGTTTCTATTGCAAATGACACATCCCTGTTTAGAATATCATAGACTCATTTGATTGTTAGACGTCTTCACCGCCACCACTGCCACCACCACGACCACCATCAACCCCCGCCACACACACACACTTTCTACTTTCTCTCCTAAGCCAACATACAGCTCAAATGAAAATGGCAGCTCCAGCACATCTGATCCCGAACACATTGCACGTAGCCGGATGTTATCCACAACTGAGTTTCCTCCAACCAAAAGCAAGTCTGGGCAGCTAGGAAGGACTAAACTAATATCGGATGAATTGAAGTTTCCCTTCAAAACAGTAATGGATGAAATTATTATTATGTATTACTAGTATTATCATGTTATTATTACATAACATGTATAGATGCGTAGTAAGAGCCAGGCACTTGTCCAAGTTCTTTGCATGTATTAATTCAGTGAGCTCTTTACAGTTAAACTGGGGTTCAAGGATATCCGATCAGGAAGTGGCAGAAGCAAGATTTGGACCCAGGCAACCTGACTCCAGTCCACTCAGCTAAACTTCTTGAAAAAAACCTAAAAGGGAGGGAGGAAGTTTTCAATCTTAGAACCAAGAGTTAGTTTCTTTCTTAAAATGAGAGGCAGCAAACACAATATCCTCCTTAGCCTATGATTTCAAACAGCTTCTTCTTATAAAGGACATCTCATTTGGTTATCACCCCGATCTTTTCTTCTTTTTTTTCTATGTTCCATTTCCTCAACACTCTTCCTTTACCCTAAGCTGCTAATTTCAGATCAGGAAGATTAAGAAGCATAAATAACTTTTCTGTGAATTATTCTACAGGAAGTTCAACATGATCAGAGCCTGCTTGTCAGTGGTAAAGCAAAAACAAACTAATGCAAAACCCAGCAGGGTTTCTTAGCACCAAGATGAGTGACAGACTCAGTTCCAGTTCTGAAAACACTCCAACAACTCCCGCACTTTTTGCATATAATGCTCTACTGGGGGGAAAAGTGGGAGCCTTGGAGGATCAGAGATGGAATAATGTACTTATGCATGACAAGACAGCTTTCAGTTTCAATGCTTGAAAATATATCAAGCCATGATTCTTCCTTAAGATACAATGGATAGCCCTAGCTGGTTTGGCTCAGTGGGTAGAGCGTCAGCCTGCACACTGAAGGGTCCTGGGTTTGATTCCAGTCAAGGGCACTTGCCCAGGCTGCTCACTGTATCCCCAATAGGGGGCGTGCAGGAGGCAGCTGATCAAGGATTCTCTCATCATTGATGTTTCTGTCTCTCTCACCCTCTCACTTCCTCTCTGAAATCAATACAATTATATATTTTTTAAAAAGACGACTCTTTAAAAAAAAAGATACAATGGACAGCAGTACATTTTCAGCATTTATACATGTTCCTCAGTTGAACCTAGTTGACCAGCTTAAAAAGACCAATTTAAAACAAACACTACCTTTTTTTTTTTATATTCAATTGTTTTTTGAGGACCTACTATATACTAGAAGGAAGGGAAGAGGACAGATTTTTCAAATCTCTTTCTAATAAATGGATTCAATTGGACAAATGTGCTCCAAGTTAGAACCATAGTTGCTGAAAATTAATAATAGTCTTGTAGACTGCTGTGGTTCTGCCATTTACAAGCTGTGTGACTTTGAGCAAGTTATTTAACTTCTCTGTGCCTGAGGTTCCTCATCAGTAAGTGGGCAAAACAATACTCTCTCAGAGATGTATGATATATAATGTTATATTATATATAACTGTTATATTTTATATGTAAAATACATGCTAATGTAATATCCTATATAATAAAGAGATAATATGCAAATTAATCCTCATGCCCTCACAAGATGTCTGCCTACAACCAAGCCAGTGGG
>PVJC01031840.1:0-20306 GCA_004026665.1 Murina feae | reverse complement strand
GGCCCATCGGCTCCACCCACCCACACACAGTACCCGCCACCCAGCCTCCATCTTGGCTGGGCTAATTTGCATACCACTGCTCTGATTGGATGGTGGGCGTGGCTTACCCTGTCTGGGAGAAACGGTTAATTTTACTATTTCGCTTTTATTAGTTTAGATTCTTTTGAATCTTGACCAAGCTGATAAGCACACATTCCTGATGTTGTATTAACTAGCCTTAAAAAAAAAATATTGGTAATTTTGGGTACCTTTTCTAATTCATATGGATCATTTTTATCCCTTTGAGGATTGTCTCATCTTTTTAGGTTTGTCAGAGATACTTACATGAAATATACTCACTTCTGTCATATACCTAGAAGCTATCCTCCCTCCAATTTAGAGTGTAGTGTGTCTTTTATATTTTGCTCATTTGGAATATTTTGATGCATCAAATATTTTATAATTTTATGTAGTTAAATATAGCAATGAAAATTTTTCATGTGTTTGGAGTCACATTAGAAAGATCTCCCCCACGCTCAAGATTATAAAAATACCAATATTGTCTTCTAATAATTAAAAAGTAATTCCCTTCTAAAAAGTTAAATATTTAATCTATCTGGAGTTCGTTTTCACATAAAGTAGGAATCTAACTTTATTTTATTCTCAGTGGCTCCCCTAATATCTCCACATCAGTTATTAAAATTCCATTATTTCCTTATTGATTTGAAGTCTGTTTTTTGCTGCACTTGGTTCTCCCGTGGCTCTCTCTCACTGGCATGCTTGTCTCTCTCTGCCAGTATCTCCCTGATTTAATTACTATAGTTTTACAATATGTTTTGTTATCTTATAAGCAAACTCTGCTCATTAATCTTTCTTTTCAAAAGTTTCATAGTAATTCTAAAATGTTTGTATTTCCAGATGAACTTCAGAATTATTTAATTAAAAATAAAAGTTCATGGAGATCTATCTATCATCTGTTGTAATACTTATCTATCACTCGTTGTAATACTTTAAGCAATGAAATAAAAAAAAAAAAGGAAAAAAAAATAAAAGTTCATTGATTTCTTTTTTGATGGTACTTGTTTAAATTTGCAGATTACTTTGGTAAAGATAGGCATCTTTAGCCCGGCCAGTGTAGCTCAGTGGTTGATCATCGACCTATGAACCAGGAGGTCACGGTTCAATTCCTGGTCAGGGCACATGCCCGGGTTGTGGGCTCGATCCCCAGTGTGGGGCGTGCAGGAGGCAGCTGATCAATGATTCTCTCTCATCATTGATATTTCTATCTCTCTCTCCCTCTCTCTTCCTCTCTGAAATCAATACAAATATATTACAAATATATTTTTTAAAAAGGCGTATTTAAAAAAGATTTTTACAGTAGTCAATCTTCCCATCCTGTGAAACACCTTATCGCCCCAGTTATTTAAAAGTTCTTTGTCTTCCTCAATCAAGATTTTTGGTTTTAGAGATTCCACACATTTCTGGTTCTGTTTACTTTTAGGCATTTGGTACTTTTTTTTATTTAAAGCTTGTATAAATGGAATTTTTTCCCCATTAGATTTTCTAACACTTGCTGTTGAAATGTAGAAGTTATTTCTTCCCATGTATCTAACCAGTAGGTATTTAGCAAACTCTTTTTAGCTCTAATAATTTCTTACTTGCTTGGGATGCATTTTATAGGCAATCAGTATCTTCATTGGAAAATGGTAAGAATATCTCGGTACTTCCCCTTCCCCTCAGCTCAGTGGTATGTCAGGATTCTTTGGAGCGGGTGGGTTACGGTCGGTGAGTCAGGAACAACCTCAGTAACACCATCTGCCACCCGCCACCCGCCACCCTGGGAGTGACCACGGGAGGAAGGGCGTGTGGACATGTGAGGGGGGAGGCCTTCGGGGCCAGCAGAGCCAGGATGCGCTGCGCCGTGGCCACTGCCACAGGCCTCCTTGTCCGACCTGGGCTGGTCCATGTCCGTTGCTGGTGTTTTGCTCTTTCTTTTCTTTTGCTTTTGAATTTCTGTCAGAGTTCATGGGAGCCAAACTGACCACATATGCTGGGGAACAAGCTCTCAAATGCTCCGGAGACTAAGAGTTTGCCGCTGGGTGTCTCACTCTAAGTACCAAGTCCGCTCACTATTAAAATCGAGAGCGGGCCGCTCGTGGAGGCCCAGGTATGTAGCGTTTCTTCCCTCGGGCCATGCATTCCCAGACCTGCTCTCCTGGGACAGATTCACCTCATCACCGCGTAGGATCCTTTTCATGTCCTGTGAGGTGCTCTCCGGTGCTGCTGGCCTTCTTATTTCCCCATCCACGTTTCAGGTGAGCTTGGTCCAGAAGGGCTTCTGGTGCCGTCATCACTGGGCCATACGGCCTTAGATTGGTACGAGCTCCTCAGAACTCCAAGGGAAACTTTCCATTTTTTTTTCTTATTGCAAAACTTCCCATCCTTTCTCATCCTCTGGAAATGCGAGCGGTCTCTTCTCTGTGAGCGCTCACCAAACCATCTGGGCCTGATGCCATCGTAGGGTCGCCTTTTTAGAACTGTAACTTCACAGCCACACGTTTTCAGCAGCTGTGCGTAGATCGCGGAGAAGGGGCACTTCCCCTGACACTCAGGGGACAGGGTGCTTTCACGGCCTCAGCTCTCACCACTGTCCCCCTCGCTTATCCTCCGGCTCACGGCTCACGTCACTTCCGGAATGTCCCCAGGCCCTCGCTGGGCTGGGCTGGGCGGTTCAGGTTTGTTTTGCTCCGTGTGAAGTCTGGCACCCTGTCGACCTCCCTCCCGTTTCACAGGTATCCTCTGAATTCTTATAGAATGGCATTCCCTGTGTTAATGTTGTTGCATCTTAGGTGATGTGTTATAGAATTGTACACCTGAAACCTAGATAATTTTATTAACCAAAGTCACCCCAATCAATTCAATAAAAGTTAAAAGTAATTGAAAATGAAAAACATGAAAAAAGAAGACACTGAAGAGAAACCATGTGAGCACACAGCGAGAAGGTGGCCGTCTGCAAGCCACGGAGAGAGGCCTCATGCAAAACCAAACCTGCCAACATTTTGACCTTGGACTTCTACCCTCCAGAATTGTGAGGAAATGCATTTCTGTTGTTTAAAAAATACATGTGGTTGTATGTTTTAGTTCATGTCAACACATGTTCCCTGAGCCTCTCCTTGGAGTGTGGCCGCATGGGGACCTGGGGAGGAAGAACCCCACCCCCACCCCCCGCCATGCTCGAGCCGCTGTTTGGCTCTTGGGGAGGCAGGTGAGTATGAGGACCTTCTGAACAGTGAGGTGATGACAGTGAGGGGATACGGATGGGCATGGTGGGAGCACGGGGAAGGCCACCTGACTCAACCCGGAGAGGCCAACCAGAGGGCTTCCTGGAGGAGGGGCCCTGGATTTATTTATTTATTTATATTTATTTTTAAATCCTGGCTGAAACTCCTGTCTGTCTGTCTGTCTCTCTCTTTTTAAGATTTATTTTATTGATTTTTTTACAGAGGGGGAAGAGAGAAGGATAGAGAGTTAGAAACATCGATGAGACAGAAACATCAATCAGCTGCCTCCTGCACACCCCCCACTGGGGATGTGCCTGCAACCAAGGTACATGCCCTTGACTGGAATCGAACCCGGGACCTTTCAGTCCGCAGGCCAACGCTCCATCCACTGAGCCAACCAGTCAGGGCCCTGGATTTAGAGATGCCCAGGAGCACCCCCCCCCCCCGAACGGGTTCCCCCCCACACAGCTACCACGGGCGCCGACGACCTCAAGGGCATTGGTGACAGTACATGATGTAAACTCATAGGAACCGATGAGCGTGGAGCATTTATTTCCTTTAAATATGTCACTTATTTAATGATAAGTTTATGTAACTTAATTTTAAATAATGGCTGTTTTAACAGCCGGCTCACAAAATTAATTCCTGGAAGTTTAATAGGCAGCTCTTGTGAGCCGAGCCAGTCGAAACCAATTCGAGCCCACACGGCTACCCGCCCCTGAAGCAGGCACTGTCCTCAGGGTGGGAGAGCTGGGTAGGCTGGAACAAGTAACTACCTCGTCTTTGAGCCTCCGTTTTCTCATCTGTAAAACGGGGACAATAAAACATTTCCCAGGGTGCCATGGAGATTTAATGAGCTAACGTCGGTGACGCACCTGTCCTGCGTAAATGCTTGATACGTGGGACCCACTAGTGTGTTATGGTTATTTTAATAATATCATCGAACATGAATCCTGCCTTCGAGGTACGCCTGGCCTAGTGGATGGAAGGGGCCAATGATAAGACATATACACATGCATAGGATTCCTGTCCAGGCAGGAGAGGAGGTGGCCTTTGAACTGGGTCTGGCAGGTTTGGGAGCAGGGGGGTCTTTTGGGGGTTCGAGTGAGACATTTCTGGCTGATAGTGCACCACAAGCAGAGGAGGGGCCCAGGATGCATGGAGGTGAGAGATGAGGCTGGAGGCAACAAGACCAAGTCTGAACTTCCCTCGGGGGACATGGGGAGCCACAGCGGCTGCTCAGCAGGGCCTGATGGCGTCAGATTGGAATCTTGGGACAGCAGTGTGACTGCAGTGGGGAGGAGCGCCAGGAGGGGGCAGGATGGAGGCGCTTTTGGCCATGGGGATAAGGGGTGATGGAAATCCACCCAGCAGGGCTCCTTACCAGTGCCTGGGTGGGGCCAGGGTGTCCAAATAACAGGCTCCCTTGACCTCTCCTCTCCTCCAGCTACTGGGGTCGGGGAAAACAGCAGGGCCCCCTCCCCACGCTGCCATTGTCCCCAGCCCGGCCCAGGCCCAGGCCCAGGCCCAGCTCCAGCAACTAATCCTGGTGACACCGGGTCCGAGGCCGGGGAGGGGCAGCTGGGCAGCTGGCCTCAATTAGCTGGGGAGCTGGGTCTGGACAGTGTCATTAGGAGAAAACCAGAGCTCGGCCATAAACTCTAATGAATGCATTAATGGAAGGCTTGTGCGCCTCAAAGGGGGGAAAAAAGCGGGTCTAAATAAAGTTATTAACACAGCCCACCTGTGTTCGCTCTCGGCCTGCATTGTTCAAATAGCCCATTAACTCCCGAAGCATCCAGTCTTGAAAGTGAGCCCTGCCTCTCTGAAGCAGACGTTTAACTGCGTTCATATAATTCAATTAGATTCCACAGTCGTGGTCCAAAGGCATTCTCTGGGCTTTCATCTTGGTAATGGCCTGCAGGCCAGAGTGGGGAGCAGGGGGTTAAAAAGAGGGGCTTGGAACCTGCCTTTTGGCCCGACTCACCCCGTCACCTGGAGGGGCCTGCAAGGGAGTGTCCTGGGGGCAGAATGAATGCATCAGGCGCCCAGACTGCTCCACGGGTCTTCCAGGCCTAGGGGTCGAACCCAGCCCTGCTGGGTTGCTCTCTGCCCAGCATCCAGGCCCCTGCCTCCCCGGCCCCCGATTCTGCTCTGTCCCCCTTGTCTCATGGGCCAGCAGTCCAAGGACCCCCGACTTCACTCAGCCAACCCTATTAATAAAGAGTTAAGAAAATTCATTAGGAAGTGGGCCCTTTATGGATTCTGTGAAAGCCTCCTTCCTACTTCTGTCACTGAAAAAGGATAAAAACCCTTTTATCACTCTACAACTTGTTAATGGTCCGCCCCCGGGAGCACTTCGTCTGTAATAAACATCTTCACAAAATATGCACCCCCAGGGAGGGGCTGTTAATTTCCTCAAGGCCTCACACATGTAACGGGCTTTATGGCCTGCAGGTGCTTCATGATATTGCGTGGGCTTCTAATAAACGTCCAGTAAACCGCAGGTAGCGCCTCGGAGAGGGATGGGCCGTGCACCTGTCCACACACGCGCGCCGCACGCCGCACCTCCACCTTCCCGGCCCGGCCCGGCCCTGGCCCTGTCGGCTGCGGAGACCGGCCTGCCCCTCGGATGCCCGCAGGTACGTTCTCACAGCTCTGGCTCCACGCGACCCACTCCGCGAGGGTGGGCGAGCCAGGAACATCCCGCCCCGGAACCCACACACCTTGGCGGGGTTGGCGAACACACAAAGGCAGGCAGGCAGGCAGGCGCGCCCTCGGTTCCGTCGCTGGGTTTCCTCTCCTGGCTCGCGGTGGGGGGGGAGTCACCCCCGTTAGGATCTGCTGCGGAAATGTGATTAGCGGCAAATTTGACTTCCCATTTTCTTTAATAACCGAGACGGAGGGCAGAGAGAGAGAGAGAGAGCGCGCGCCTCTCTTAAGTGCGATGCCTAGGAAATGTGTTTTGCATATCTGCCGGGCGATTTTCGGGACGTTAAAAATAATTGCTAGAAAAACACGTGGGCGCTCCGTCACTGGGAAAGAGATGGCTTACGGAGCCGTTTTCATCGGCGTTCCGCAAAGTAATTAGAAGTTTGCATTTAATAAATATCGCTCTGGTCTCCGGGATGCTTTCCAAGTTGTGGAAGTTAATGGGGAGGCCGTGCGCTGCGTGTCTGTTTGCGGAGATGATGACATGTGGCAGAGGGAGCTGGGGACGCCACCCACGGCTCTTTGGAGGAGCAGGCCCCGGCTGCTGGGGTTCAGAGTCCCAGGGGAGGGAGGCGCGAACTCACCTGGCTCTGCAGCCCCTCCCAGGACCAGGGCCGCTAAGAACCGAAGGTTGGGGTGGTGTCCTCATCTTCTAAAGCAAACGGGCCCTCATGCTCCTGGACCCTTCCTGCTGGCATGTCTCTGAGGGGCCTGACCCAAGGTCCGCGTGGCGGCTGGAAGTGTCTGTGAGGGTGGTTTTTGTTCAGATCTGTAAGTGCTCAGCGCTGGGGTTCAGTTGCCCTGGCCTGGCCAGCTCGGGGACCTGGCTGGCTCGGGGGTCATGCACACTCCACCCCGGGGAGGCCGCTCAAGCGAGGGAAAGGGCCACTGTAGTCAGCCCTGCACGGGGGCCACAGAGCCTTCTGGAAAGGGGAGATTCTCCAAATCTTTCTGGAAGCACTGAGGAGGAAAAATGGAGCTCAGCTGCATTTGCAGGCCCCTTCCTTCCCAGCCAGCAGGCTGCGCAGAACCCAGTGGTGGGCCCAGATCCGGCCCTGGAGCAGGGTGGGGGTGGAGGGTGGGGAAGCTGGCTTGGGCAGCCGAGCCACTGGGATGCGCGCACTCCTCACCTGGGTGAGAAGTAATAATGAGGCCATCTTTGGGTACAGCACCTCTGATAATACGGTCCCGCACTCCTGAGCTCTCCCCGTGGGTCAGGGCCTGGCGCCTTAGGGGCTGTCTCTGGGGCCTTCCTAACTGCCCTGCCCCTTTATAGGGAAGAAGCTTGGGTTTAGGGATGAGGTCACAGGCTCCAAGTCACCCAGCGGAGGAAGGGGAGCTGGGGACAGCCTGGGCCAGAGGCAGAGGGCCCTGCCCCCATCACCTCTGGGCAAAGCTTTCAGGGAGGGCACAGGCACCCTGTTTCCAGGCCACAAGAGGAGGCTCACCTGGCAGTGGGGGCTGGCATGGCCCTGACATCTGCCTCCTTTCCTAGTCACGGCTGTCCCCACCCCCGCTTCTCTGGCTGGGAGGAGAGAGGGGGTCCGTCACCCCCTGCCCCCACCCCTGCCGCTCGGCCTGGCCTGGCCCAGCAGAAACCATGGGAGGCCGGGGGACATGATGAAAGCTCGGAGCGCGGGACCCAGCGAAAGGTTAGAGGAAGCGGGATTATTCCACCCAGGGAAGCGGAAGGCCCAGGGGGCAGGGGCCCTGGCTCCAGCACCAGATGCTGGCCAGCTGTTCCCTGTCTCCCCGGAGGCCCAGAAGGACTTCTATAGCAGGAGGGAGTTAGGGGGGATAGGAGAAGGAACTGGCTGAGGGAGTGGCTGGGGTGGGAAGAGTGGGGGAGCCAGCCTCTGAGGAGCTGTAAGAAGCAGGGCCACAGCTCCTGATTTGCGGGGGGTGGGAGGGGGGAGGAAGGGGTCAACGAGAGGGACCTTGGGAAGTGAGCCTTGAGGAGCAACCCTCTTCCTCGGCAATCCTGACGGACTAATTCACCCCCTCACCCACCCCCCTGAGGGCCCCTGCACCCCAGCAGGGCCCGCGGGACAAGGCCTCAAGCTCGGACAGGAGCCTCTGAGGCCTGCTCCCCAAGCTTGCCGAGTACCCGGGGACTGGACCCAGGCAGGGTGGGGACAGCCAGACCAGAAGTCAGCGACAAAGCCCCTAAGCTGTCATGGTGCCTGCTGCTCATCGAAATAAACAGCCCTGGACTGTAAGGCGAGTGTGAGGAAGGCAGGCAGGGTCGCCGCTCTCCCCACGATGAATACCTTGGGGCTTTCAAACAATCCCACCGGCATTTCCAGGCGTCCAGCCCCGTCCAGCCTTCGGTGCCCTCAGCACAGGCTCCGGCTGCTCGCTGGTGCCTCGGCCTGGCGCTTCCTGCCTCAGGCTGGGGTCCCTGACTTGGGGGCCGTGAGGGAGGAGAGGGTGAGGGCCTGGCACCGAGCCGGCCTGCATCCTGCCTTCCTGGAGCACCGTTTGCTCGATGGACTCGATGAACACGGGAGGGGGTCTCTGCTCAAGGTCCTCCACCCCATGCAGAACCCCGGGCTAGGGCAGTTGGAGGAAATATAGGATGCCCCAGGCAATGGTTATTGGAAGTCACCGGGAATAAATATTTAGTATAAATATGTCCTCTGTAATAATCGGGACAGACTTATACTAAAAAATGAAATTATTCCTCGTTTCCCTGAAATTCCAGCTGAATGGTGCAGCCCGTGTACTTATTTGTTAATCCGGGTTCCTTTCCTGGGGGGGGGGTGCCTGCTTCCTGCCTGGGGAGGGGGGACCACCCAGGCTTTTCTCTGGCTGGAGGGCCCTGGGTAGAGGCACCTGTGGTCACCCCCTGACTGTTGCAGAGACTTAGAAAATGCATTTGCTGGTGACATCTTTCTTCGGGATGTGTTATTGGAGGGGCCTAGGCATTCCCTCACAAGGGGGACTTTTTACCAGGGAAGTGCGGCGTTTTTGAGTCTGTTGTCTGTAGCAGAGAACACAGCAGCCAGCGGGCTGCCTCTGACCTCTGGGTTCTCTGGGAGAATTTCTGAAACAGCCGATGTGTAAGGGAAACTTCTCCCCTCTCCTCAGTGTAAAACTTGTCAGGACACAGCGGGGTTCTTAAGGGGCATAAAGTGCAAGGGAAAAACAGACAACGTTACGAGTGGAAGTTCTCGGGCGACTCCTGGAGCAGGATTCCTTAGCTCGGTGCTATTTCCTTACTCAGATGGTGGCGGGCTCGTCCTAAAACTAGTTCCTCAAGGGCCATTCGTCGCCTTTCCTTTCGCATAGGAAGAGACTAAGCGAGGTGTTTCCTGTGGTTTCTTTCTCCCTCTCTCCTGCTCAAGGTAAGACAAAGTTGTCACAGACGAATGGTTTGAGCTAAGCCACCAGGAAAAAAAAGATGATGGACGGAACAGGAGAAAAGGAAGCAGATCAAAAGTAAACAGGACACACACTAGACAAAGTCTTTATGTCAGATAAAAAGTTTTGACGTTTGACCTTATACCTTGGCGTGCAATCCTAATCACATTTGGTCTCACAACGTCATAATTAAAACTTCAAATCTGCATGGCTTCCCCCCCACCACTTCTTGCAAATATTTAAAATGTTTTCTCTCTCCCTTTCTTTCTTTCTTTCTTTCTTTCTTTCTTTCTTTCTTTCTTTCTTTCTTTCTTTCTTTCTTTCTCTCTTCTTTTCCTTCTTTCCTTCCTTCCTTCCTTCCTTCCTTCCTTCCTTCCTTCCTTCCTTCCTTCCTTCCTTCCTTCCTTTCTTTCTTTCTTTCTTTCTTTCTTTCTTTCTTTCTTTCTTTCTTTCTTTCTTTCTTTCTTTCTTTCTTTCTCATCTTGTGGACCACGAGAAAGAGTCCAACGTGGAAAATCATGTATTCCTTTCATGTATTCCACGTATTTCCTTTCTAGAACGATATTCCAAGGCAGTGGGGCTCTGATCTTAGGATGGCAGAACTTGGCAAAGGCAAAATCCTAGCCCCAAGTCACACCAGAATGAGAGGGCGGAGTTTACCAAGATTCAGACAAGTCTGAGCGATGGACAGAGTCCCATGTCGTCGGGCGAAGAGCCTGGCTGAAGCCTAAGGCGCCCGGACCGCAGCCTGGACCCTCCGCCCTTCTCCCATCCGACCTCTCCGCTCTCGGAGCACAGACCCCAGATGGGAAGCGCGGGCTTGAGCCGGGAGCGGGGAGGTGTGGCTTGATGTCAATTACGGCCCAATTCCAGAGGTGCCATCGAAGAGTTAACTAGGATGTCCCAGTGCGCAAATGTGGGGTAATTGGGAAACAAATTCTACAAACATCTTGAAAGGGACAAAAGACCTTTGATCTTTCTCTAGAAAGGCAGACATTACAGACGTTCCTGCCTTTTGGGGTCTGCACACATCTCGGACCAGGTTAGAGGATGCCATCTCTCCCAGAAATCAGCCGACACCTAATTCCATCGAACCTTAATTATCCTAACTGGTTTCGTATGTCCCAAGGCATTTTCCCCGAAGATTAGAGGAGAAAGAGGGACTGACAAAATAATTAAATATGCAATTTGCCAAGCGTGGGCAATATGGCTTTGAAATCACCTTTTCAGGAAGTTTTACCGCTTGTTCATGGACATGTATATTGCAGGCCGCAGGCTTTTATTTAAGCTCTTTTGATTGCCTTAATGGATTAATACCCGAGTGCCATCGACCAAGAGCTGAGACCCAGGCTGTTTCTAATTTTGCAAATATTGGGCCTGCTTCCTCTGGTGTTAGGACAAAAAGAAGTATCTAGAATTTGCCTTCTCACTTAAAGCAACATGCTGGTGCCCTCAGATAGTTGCCTGATGTCGGAATCTGTGTCTCACAAGGGGTGGTGTCGGTTCCAGGAAACGTCCCCGGCGCCAGGAGCCAGGCGGCGGGTGGGCGGGCGGGCGGGCGGCATTGGCAGGACTGGGCAGGCCCGTGCTGCGCATGGGGCCTGGGTCTGTCTTGGGTGCCACTCCCGAAATGAGTCTGTGTCCCCCGAGAGCAGGGCGCCTCTCAAAGTAAGGCCCCAGCAGCACACAAGGGTGCAGAGGGGTGTTCCTGCCCTGGCTTCGGACTCCCGACTGGGTGAGAAGCATTCCGTGGGGAGGGGCGGGCGTGCTCGCCGGGATGCGGGGAAGAATCTGGGCTGAGACCGCGGCCGGCCGCATCCAAGGGCGGCAACCGGAAACCAGAGCCGGCGCCTGCTCTGGGGGAATAGTTCGCATTCTGGATTCGTGATGGCAGAACTGGAGCTCGAAGGGCTTGGCTGAGGATTGCACCATCCCATCTTTTGGCCAAGCTGAGTGTCGGGGTGGAAGGCCGGGGGGGAGGGGAAGCAGTGTCTTAGAACCTGCTCCAAAACATGAAGGCTGGGTTTCCAGGGGGCGGCGTTTGTCTGGTCTGGGACGTCTGTGGGTACCCAGCAGGCAGAGGAGGGATCATGAGAGACACGCCGAGAGGGCGAGAGAATAGATGGAAAGGAGAGAGAGAACAGCAGCAAAAAGCCAAAGAGACAGAGAAAGAGGAGACGCACACAGAGGCCTTCCCGTGTACACACACACACACACACATGCACACATGCACAGCGAGGCTGCCTTTGAAGGCAGAGGGACAGGCCTAATTGTCCGGGGATGTGCGTGGCGGCCCAGCCTTTTCATCGTCCCCAGAGCCCCCTAATGAGGCTGTGGCCTCTCCTGGTGGGAACGCCGCTCCCCGGGACCAGCTTTGATAGAGCGGACGGACCGTCTGGGACGAGTTACCAGGTTTTCCTCCTGTTCCTTTTGAACCCTGCGGTGGTTTAGCTCTTTCATGGCAAACAGAGAGGGCCAAGGTCTCTGGCCTCTGTCCTTGGGGACACAGGCCATCTCGCCCCCTGGAGGGTGGGGAGATGGGGATGCGGGCCCTGGCCGCGGGCGACGGGTGAGGAGGGGGCTCTGCGAGTTCCATATTCAGACCTGCTTGCCAATCTCCTCGGGTCCACGGCCCCCCAGTGTCCCTATCGGCCAGAACGCCCGTGGGCACGCGCAGACTTCTCGCAGCCGTGAGGGTGACGATGGCCGGCACCGAGCCCCATGTCTGACGAGGACCGCAGTGCAGCCGACAAGCGAGCCCGGTTTACAGGAGAGAGGGGCAGGCTCTGAGAGTTAGGTGGCTGGCGGGTCAGAGACGGGATGGGACTGGCTGTCATCCACAGCCCAGCTCCTAGCCACTGGCCTTCCGGGGGGCCACGCCTCTGCTGGCCCTCAGCCCTGGGCACACTCATCTTTCAGCCGCCCTCCCCCCCGCCCCATTTCTGCGTATACCTGAGCCTGGGCCTTCTGCGAGGTCACAGCTACCAAGCCAGCCAGTCTCCAGAGCTGAGGTCCCCGAGCCCTGGCTGCCCTGGGTAGCCGTGTGGAAGGGCAGGCGGAGAGGGAAGGGCCTGGTGCCTCCAGCTGCCCGCTGGCTCCCAGACCCCGAGGATTCCCAGCCCAGTGGGACTTGTCTTTGATCTCTGATGAGTAAAACAAAACACCCTCTTCTCAGGTGGTGCCTCGTGGTGGGAGAGAGGCCCCTTTCTGGCCAGCAGACACTGACCCTCCCAGGCTCGTCTTCCCACGGGAGAGGTTTCGGTTCAAAGGCTGCCAGGGAGAGGCTCCCCGGGATCCTGGCTCTGACCAGGGCAGCCTTGTTCCTGATCTAGTGGCCTGCCTGCCCCTCCCCACCCCCATGCCCACTCCCACCCCCACTTTCTGGCCCCTGCTGCCTCCTTCTGCCCTCGTCCCCATGGGCTCCTCAGGCTGCTCACCCCCAGTGGCTGCTGCCCAGAGAGGCAGGGGCAGGTGTGCCCAGTCACACATCACCACCAGCCATTCAGCCCCGAGCCCTGTGGTCAGCTGGGCCAGGAGGAAGGACCTCAACATTATTCTAATCTGGGAAAAGAGACTGGACTGTAAGCTCTAGTTCACTCCATCAGGCGCCTGCTCTGTGCCAGGCCCCCGGCTGGCACCTGGGAGACAGAGGCAGGAGAGACGGATGTGGTTCTTGGCCTCATGGAGGGGTTTCTGACTCTGATTAGCGCTGGATTCTGTGCCATGTGCTTCACTGCTGCTTGGGGCAGCCCAGTGTGGCCCTGCTCTGAGGAGGGAGGTCGGGGGCAGAGCCCTCACTTGGTGTCTGGTGACAGCCCTGCCTGTGGTCCTAATGGGTCCCTGGGGATGGGGTGTCCCTGGGGGTGGGGTGTCCCTGGGGGTGGGGTGTCCCTGGAGATGGGGATATTGGAGCACCTTCATGCTCCCTTCTGAACTGGCCGTGCCAGCAACTCTGGGCAGAGCTTCGTGACGCTCCTGCTTGTGTCCCTGGCAGAATGTCCTTTCCACGTCTCCTCATGGACACAGCCCCTTGGACCTCTGGCCACGTCCGCGCAGAGGGGACAGCAATAAAGGGAGGGGCATGCTGAGAGCAAAGGCTCCCCCCAACCTTTCCCTATGAAAACATTCCAGCTCCTCGCAGAGGTGAGAGCAGAGGACAGGACGCGGGCCCACACGCCCAGCCCTGGTCCCCCACAGGGAAACGTCTGGCCCTTCTTGCTATGCGGGCACTCGCGGCTCCAAGTACCTCTGCTGTGAGCTTGAAAGGATGTCTCAGGTCCATCCCTAAACATCTCGGGGTGCATTTTCTACGAATAAGGCTGTTCTCCTCCATGGCCAGGACACCACTACCCTTTGAAGAAAATCCACAGTAATTCGAGAGGCAGGGTTTTTGATAATTAGTTAAGACGGAAGTACCAGCACCTCCGCTTGAAAACAAACGGCAGACGGAACACTCTGAGCCAGGCTGCCATTCGGGACAGCTGGAGGGGGTGGAGGGGCGCTCGGTCACAGAGTCCGTGGGTTCCACGGCGGCACAGCGCCTGCGCACAGTAGGTGCTCAGGAGGTGTCTGTTGACAGAACGCATCTAAGGCCAGAGCCCACCCCTGGGTCCTTCATGCTCCTGTTCTTCAGCTGTGCCCCTGCCCAGGCGAGAGGGGCATGTGAGGAGGGTGAGGGACCCCCCCGTCTCCTGCTCCCCTCGGGACCATCTCAGCTCAGTATTTTGATGTGTATTTGAGTATGCGATCGTGTACCTTTTAGAAGTAGCATCTGGGCCAGAGGAACAGTATTCAGCCTTAAAAAGGAAGGACATCCTGACACAGGCTATGACAAGGGTGAACCAGGAGGACATCAGCTAAGCGAAATGGGCCAGACACAAACAGACAGGAGGTGCCCAGAGGGTCAGGTTCGCAGGGACAGAAAGTAGGATGGTGGTTGCCAGGGCTGGGGGAGGGGCAGTGGGCAGTCAGTATTTCGTGGAGACGAAATTTTTGCAAGATGGAAAGAGTTCTATGGGCGGATGGTGGTGATGGTTGCACAGCAGAGCAAATGGACTTAATGCCACTGAATCCTACACTTAAAGTGGCTAAGACGGTCCATTTCCCATGATGTGTATCTTACCGGATCTAGGTGCCTGTGACTGCCTGTGAGGCACCGTTTCAGAGGGATGGTGTCCCCTCGTCAGGTGAAGGGCTGCTCGGGGGCTAGCAGGGAAAGCCAGCATCCTGTCAGCCACAGAGAGTGACCGACGGAGCCCAGGACACTTGGGGATGTCAGCCCCAAGACCCGGCTCTGGACAGGCCGTGGCCCGTGACGTGGGCCTCACCAGCCTGGGACTAAGTGGAGGCATTTCGTCACAGGAAAGGACTTGACGGAAATGTGTTTTATGAAACCTGAATTTTGGCATATTTTCACCTTTCAGTTGGTCAGAAGGCAAGGTAATAAATGTGAAAGAGGTTGTTTATTAGGATGCACGGGTGACTTCTTTATGATGACGATTTTATTTTAAAGTTCATCGTGGTGTCACTGCAGAAGAGAAAGGAGAGAGATTTTACGGTTTATCCTGGCAGAGCTACTGGGAGAGCAGTTGTTATTAAAACATCCAAACAGAAAGGGCGACCAGGCCCAAAGCTCCCGCCCGTGGCCCACTGGGGAGGGTTAGTGTGGGGTGTGGCTCCCCCACCCCGCTGCTGCTGCCCCTGGTGGCTGCCTGCTGTGGGTGCCTCTGGCTGTGCAGGCCCCAGCTTGCTGAGCCCCTCGGCGGTGTGGCGGCTCCACAGTCTTTGTTCCACGGCTGAGATCCACATCACTGGCTTGTGGTTGTACATGGAGGGAGACCAAGGGACCAAGAGTCCATGTTCCAGGCCCCCCTTCCTGCAAAAAAAACCTGCCACAAAAGCCATCGTAGGCAGAGAGGGGCCAATGGCATGACCATCAGTGGCTGGAGAAAAGGGGTCAGGTTCCAGCCCCTTATGAGCTGGGACACTGGGAGCTGCTCCACAGTTGGCCCTGCTGTGTCCAGGCTAGGCCAGGCGTCTTCCCTCCCAAAGCCTCAGTTTCCTCAACTGTAAAATGAGGTGTCCACACCCCTCTCTCGGGGCTGTAGTGAGCTCCCCTGTCCTGGGTGCTCACCCTGGGCTGGAGGCAATCAAGCCCCAGGATGAGCCTGTGCGGAGCCTTGTCTGAGGTGAGGAACGGGGGTCAGAGTGTGGCCCAAAGCGCCCAGCAGGGAGGGTGGCTCTGGGCTTGGGCCCTGGGTCTGTCTGCTCAGAACCTGTGCAGGAAATAGGGTGGTGCCAGCTCAGGATGGGCACTCGGTAGCTGCCAGGTGTCCTGACACCGGGTCTCAGGACTGAAGGGGAAACGCAGGGAGCCCAGCGAGGGGACCAGCCTGAGGTCCTGGCCAAACTGGGATTTCCGGCCGGTTTGAGAGGACAGAGAGACGTGGCCTGGCCTGGTGTCACACAGTGGCTGACAGAGGCCTCCTGCCCATCCCACCTCAGGCCATTGTGGGGGCCCCGGGGGTCCCTGCGGCTGGGTTGGGTGGGATTGGAAGAAAGCTGCTCCCGCCTCGGGCTCCACCTCCTCAGTCTCCTTTGGCACAGAGAGGAGGGGAAGGGGAAGGAAGCCTGCTTGAGTGCCGAGGCCTGGGCCAGTGGGTTTGAACACAGACATTGGCCAAGACAAGCTGATGGGGGTGGAGTGGGGTGGGGGGTGGTCAGGGGCTAGTGTGAGGTCTTTTCCTTAGATTTGGCTCAGAAACACATCCAGCCAACACATCCAGGGCCCGCGGTCACCCCCCTGCCGTAGGAAATGCTTTTCAGTAAGTCGAGGTGGCCAGATCTGAGAGCGCCGGGTGGGGACGTGAGCGTCCCTGTCCTCCCTCCGCACGCTGGGGGTGGGGGGGGCAGCCCCTGCCCCTTCTGACCCGAGGCCTCTGCAGCCGGCAGCTGGGCCTTCCAGAAGGGATAAGGATCACATCCTTCACTTTTTAAGTCGCACAAAAGCTGTATGCATAATTAATGTGCAATAAACGTGAGCGGCTGGAAATTAACTAAATGAAAAAAAAAAAGAAGGAATATACTTAATTGTAAAAATTTAATTTTGTTTTTATTCTTCCTCTCCCTCCGTCCCCCCCGCCCTGTCTGAGGCGTTATAGTCTCGGAGCCTTCAGATCTCGCCGGAGAGGGTGTTCGAGGGGCTCTCCTCCTGACCTCTTGCCAAGGACAAGATTAGTTTTAAGCTGCGGCCCAGTCGGTTACTTTCGGGAGAGGGTGGGAGAGTGCCCATGCAGGGCTGCTGTCACACAAAGGACCGGCTCGGGGGCTTCTGGGCCTGACTTTAAGGGCTTTGGGGATGCGATTTTAAGCACCGCCTTTTGAGAGAACCTGTCGTGGTATTTAAAATTCCTAGACATGAACCCCCTAGTTAAAAAGCCAGAGGAATAAAGATCCTTCCCTACGTTCAAACAGGACCTTAAGCAGTCACCTCGAAGCCCCCTCCCTCCCCCTGCTAACGCCGAGAAGGACCGACGCTTCTCGATGAGAGGGACGGTCGGGCGCAGAGATTTCCCGGAGGAGAGATGTAGTGACACGTCCTTGTTGTCCCGTCTCTTAATAAAACCCGAGGGCTCGGCTTCAAGAAACAACCCATCCACTTGAAAGAGAGAAGGAAAAAAAAAAATAGAGTTATTATTTTTTAAGAATAAAACACTCTATTAACAGATACTTTAAACAATGATTTATTGCCCACCCATAACAACCACAATAACTTAAAATATCAAATCCCTGGAAATAAATCACCGCGATGCTATCTGCTTCCACGCCAGCTGTTCCCCTGTCTCGGCCGTGGTTCTCGGCCCTGCTCTGTATCAGCAGATCATTTCAGGGGGGAAAAAGAAAAAGAAAAAGAAAAAAAAAAAAAAAAAAAAAAGACAGAAGACTCGCGACGGAACCCAGAAGCACCCAGGCTGTTTGGGCGAGAATCGTGTTTCCAGAACCTCCCAGTTTGTCCCGGACACTTCGTAGCTGGCCCTTCTCTCAGTCTCTCCAACAGGAAGCAACCCAGGGTGTTTCTTTGAGGTTAATTTACAGCGAGGAAAGCGGCCGCCTGTACAGCCATGCACACTGGCTGCCCCCTCTGTCCAGGTACCTGGTCCTGTTTAAGGCGAGTTGCCGTCATCCCAGAGATGCCTGCTCGCCGGGGACGCCGGGGACGCCGTAAATAACCGGGTCTGTGCGGCGGATCCCGCGGATCCCGCAGGCCAGCTGGCCGAGGTGGCCGCCGTGGGAACAGGTGGCCCACAGGGACCTCGGCTGGGTGGTGGGCCGGGGTGCAGGCTGGTTTCTGCAGCCCCCAGCTTGGCTGCAGCCGGAGACCCCCACCAGCGGCCAGCCAGGCCCCGGGGCAGACCTTTACAGGAAACAGGTTCCGACACTGAAACTCAAGGGCTGCGGGCCGTTGTCATAGGAATGCAATATCCTCCGAGATCCCTTATTAAAAAGCTTGCCGCTGCGGCCCAGGACAGAGCTCTGCTCTGTTTGTATTGATCACGGGAGTGTGTGTGTGTGTGTGTGTGGGGGGGGCGGGGATGGCTCATTCTCTGGCCGACAGACCCCGCCGGCAGGGAGGGAGGCCGTGCTGGGTGGAGATATTGGTTTCCACAGTGATTTCGGGGACCCTGAGCGGGCGCTGAGGTTCTGTTCTCGAGGTGGTGGTGGGTGATCTCTGGCTCTGAGACGGAATTATAAACGTGGGAATGACAGTGTGCAGAACAACAGGGCCCGAGGGCCTTCAGAAACGGCCCAACGCACCCGCTGCTGCGTTCCCAGGACGTGGGGCCCCGGAAGGGACTCGCTCACCCACAGCGCAGGTTGGGGCCCTTCTCGGAGTCTGGTCTAGCTGTCGGGTGGGAGAGGACACTCAGCACAGCACTATTGTAGGTACGAAAGGGGGAAACCACCTACATGTCTGACACAGGAGATCAGGTAAACGGCATGAAGTTGGCATTTTTGTTGGTCAAAAATGGTTGGATATTGACCATCTCATGTGGTTCAAGTCCATTGATGGCGTGGCATGCAGTCTTTAGAGGAACGAGATGGAGAACGCGCTTTCTCCATTATGAGATGCAGAACAGCATACCTTTACGTTCCATGTGCTTTTACAAAAGGCAGTAGACATGGGTTTGCTGGTACAAGCCTGACTCTGGAGGGAGACGCCAGAAATCGCCCAAAGTGGCCGCCTTGGGGCGGGGAGCAGGGGCTAAGGAAAGGTATGCGCCCCTCCCCTTACAGCCTCTGTACCGTCTGAATCTTATACTCTGTGTGTAGGGCTGATGTAAAATAATTTAATTAAAATGTCGACCATCAGTGAAGTGCTGACTGCTAGGGGTGAGGAGCTCAGACTCTGGCCTGAGAATTCTGGGCTTCAGCTCATTTCACCTCCCGGCGCCTCAGTTTTCTCATCTGTCCAGTGGGGTTGTAAGGGTGTTTACTTCATAGAGCGGAAGTGGTGATTTCCTGGAGACATGGATGGGAAAGGCTCAGCACAGAGTCACAGAGAACTCTGTCAATATTATTTTATGATAAATACGCATAAGTCATCACACACATAAATCCCGATAATGACTCGTGGGGCATTTTTCTTCCTTGGACGACAGATTAAAAATAGCCGCGTGTGCCGAGAGTCAGGGAGCTGCGTTGCCGAGTGCCACGTGGGACGCCGTCCGCGGGACCGTGCGCCCCGCAGGGCAGCCCGCGCTGGGGCTACAGGGTGGGTCGGATGGTGCTCCCTGAACCGCCTCCCTGTGCACACAGGCAGGTGAACTAACAGAATTAAGCTTATTGGTTTGGTTCCTCTGGGTCCCCTTGGCGAGGGGAGAGCAGCAGGATGGATATTTTAATTAAGCTCCGACACCCCGAAGTCAAAGTCCCCGCGTGGTCCCGGGGGGCAAGGCCGTGCAGTTTGGGGTTTAATCAAGTTGGGTCTCCGAGTTCAGATTTCTTCCCGGAGAGAGGCGTCCCATCAGGCGTCCCAGATTTCCAGTGGAGAAAAAAAGGCAAGTCGACCGTGTTTTCCCCGGAGAGGGACACCGTGATTCGATTAGCCCCTTCCCTTGACATTTTGCCCACTTTATTAACTTCTGCTTTGCTTTTAAGCAGGCAACTACTGTTTTACTTCCCTGAAGAAGCTCATAATATTATAATTCAAGTGTCAGGACAGATTAGGTTAAACGAACTGTGTAATTCCCGAAGGAAAACAAACTTGAAAACGGGCGCGGCCGCCTTGTAACCTGTCATGGGCCGCGTTAGCGGCGAGCGGGCAAGCCCACCGCCTAATGTGCTAAAGTTGGCTCGCATGCTCCCCACTCCGAAGGTGAGAAATTACTTAGCCAACAAAACATTTCATTCTCCTCCCTTCGCATTCTTCCTTTATGAGATCCTGAATGTGACATTTTCGCCAAAAAATCTCTGCGCTTATTTGTGAAAAATGTATATTAAAACCAAAGCCCATCAAATGGAAAGAAATCACAGATGGTTTTATTCACAAGCAGTAGAATTAATGGCCTCTCTTCTCTTTATAAATATTAGAAGCAGATGAGTTCATTACGATTTCACCCTAATAAAGAAAACCTGCCTGATTTTGACAAGACATCGACTTATCTAATACATCTCCTAAATAGCAAAGCTACTTCCCGCCCGTAAAACATGGCCCGAAAACACCAGCTTTACCTGGGCTGCTCCGAAATTAATGAAAAACAGCAAAAGATGGGGGGTGGGTGGGTGGGTGGGTGGGGGGGAGACGGGTGGGAATGGAGAGATGGAATTCAAGGGATTTTTGAAAATGTGATGGATTCTGAAAAGAGGGAGCTTTGAAATGTTTACTTTGCGGTGGTTGGAAATTTTTACATCTTTCAACAAAGCGGGCAGAGAAGTGAAACCATCTGAAAGGGCCTTTGAAAGGAGCGGATC
>PVJC01031839.1:0-20264 GCA_004026665.1 Murina feae | reverse complement strand
CAGGCTTTAATGCCACTGTCTTTATGAAGCTTTTCTGCACCTGCCTATAACCCTTACCTTTTCCCTTTTCAACCCCAATCTAGGTTCATCATTCCCTCCTGCATACTCCCTCCCCACTTAATACACGATTCCATTCTTGCACATCTCTCACTGATAATTATTTGTTTGTATTTTCATCTCCCTCTTTCATATTATAATATCTTGTAGGTATGGTCCCTCACTCTTTTGTAACTACAACATCAAGGGCAGGGACAGGCACATAATAGATGCTCAGTAAATACTTGAGTTGAATGCAATCTGAGACCACAGGATCTATTGTACAAATATAGTTTGTCTCAGGGACAGCTTGAGTTTTATCCATTTTTCAATGGATAAGAAAAGGAACCATGCTTTATTTCATTTTGGCTCTCCCAGCGCCAGGCCCAACTCCCATCAGTCAATCAGGGGATTGTTAAAATGAATGAAGATGATTCAGAGGTATGTGTGCTGTGAGCATTCACTAAAATACAGACTTTCTTTGGGATCTTTGTTGTAGAGAAGGAAAAATGTATATATACATAAGTATTAAAGTTGTATTCATATATATATGCATATATATACATATATACACATATATATCTGTATATCACAACTGTGTATGTGTGTATATATCTATATCTATATCTATATCTATATCTATATCTATATCTATATCTATATCTCTATCTATATCTCTATATCTATATACAGAAAGAGAGAGAGAGAGAGAGAGAAAGAGAGAGAGAGAGAGGGAGAAACAGTATTTCCTTTACACATTCAGGCATATATACATCTTCTGAATTGCAAAGTGCACTCCAGATTATTTGAAGTCCTATACAATATGTCTTGCCTCTCAAGCAAAGTTTCTCATTAATTTCCTTTGCCTCCATGATTTATTTAACAAAACTTCCATACAGCAAATTAGAGAACATTTGTTCTACCTGGAGGGATGGTTCTCCAACATCACAGAATTGACGAGCCCAGTCACACAGATTTATGTAGGAACAGTGGCCCAACTCAGAATCCCAAGTACAGCAGTGTCTTCCGGCCTATTCCCAGTAGACACACTCAGGTTTCTAATTAGCCCAAGGGGGAGTAAGAAAAAAACAAAAACAAAAAGCTGCAGTCCGAACATGCTTGCAGTTGTTGGTTTTTTCCTTCTCCTTTGTCCTATCCCCCATGGCGTCACAGGGATGTACTCAGAGACGAATACAATTCACTGCATCTTTTCATTTTCTCTTCTTCTCTTCTTTTCTCCCTATATTTCTCTTGAAAAGAAAAACCTATATTTGTGTTGTTTAATCAGAGAATAGCAAACACTTAGCCATCTGTTTCAAAACTTTTTACTTAGCAAAAGACCTTGAGCCATTCCAGTCTGAACCACTGGGAACCTATCCAAGAGAGATGAGAAATGTACCATCCCTGATCTTCTCTCTGCTCCTTTGCACTCCCAGCCCAAATTAAGGAAACCATAAAGTAAGATGCAAGGTAAGGAATCCATAAATTATTAAATAGCAACAGTTACCATTTTCATACAGCTTGCGAACCCACATCATCCTAAGGCCAGGCTCATGTCTCACCAGCAGTTGGTAGATTGGCTTGATGCATTTTGGTGATATTTTTTAGCTTTTAGTCCCATTTTCTCTTCTGAAGCTGAGCATCTTCGGATATATTATTTCGGGGGCTATTCTCTTTTGGGAAGTTCACTCTTGGCATAGATCACAACTAAGTCATGATTGGACATACTTTAAAAAACACTATGCACATTCACTCATACAATCAAAATATATGAATCTTACTTTGAAAGCATAAGTAAGAATTGTAGGTTCTATTTTTAGTAGTATTCCTGTTAACTTTTGCCTCATCATGAGCCCCTCCCAAGTGCTGTGCTTTTTTCTATATTGATCACAGACTCTTTGCATCAGGAACTGAGAGGGCATGGTGAGGGTGGCTCGACTATACCACAGTGTCTTTGGTATCAGCTGACAAAGATCAGGGCTATGGGAGGGGTTTCAGGTGACCATATGGCTAAAGGCTGATATCATCTAACGGTGCATTTGGCAGTCACATGTCTGGCAGTAGATTCTGTTGGTTGGCATGGGACCTCAGCTGGGCTGTTGACCAGTGCTCATGTGGCCTTTTTATGTGTTTGGCTTGCTCACTACATGGTAGTGACGTGATGGTTGGACTTCTAATGACTCCAAAGGAGAATGGCCCAGCTATCAGTGGAAGTTGTGGTACCTTTTCTAACCTTTCCTTAGAAGTCAGGCAGCATCATTTCCACTGCATCCTGTGGGTTAGAAGCAAGCCACAAACCCAAATTGATCCTAGGGAAGGGTGTATAAATTCCATTTGTTTTGTGTTTTTTTTAAATCCTTTCTTGGGGATATTTTTCTATTATCTTTAGAGGAAGAGTGAAAGAAAGGGAGAGAGAAACATCGATGTGAGAGAGACACATTGACTGATTGCCTCCCACATGCATCCTGCCAGGGGCCAGGGATCGAACCTGCAACCGAGGTACATGCTTTTGACCAGGAATCAAACCTGAGACCCTTAGGTCCACAGGCTGACACTCTAACCAGTAAGCAAGCCAACCAGCCAGGGCATAGATCCCGTTTATTGATGTTGAGATCACATTGTACAAGAACGTGTATGATGGGAGATATTTTTGTGGCCATGCTAGACATTTCACCAGCCACAGGTAGCTTATAGGGGTTCTTTGGGGAAGTTAGACCTGTAAACAAGTCCATACAGGGGCTTGTGCCTTAAAGGAGTAGCCCTTGTTGAGTGGAGTGGAACACCTGATTAATGGCACCTGGAGAAAATGAGGTCAGGAACAGATTCAAAAAGAAGGTGAGTTGGAAGGTGGATGGGTGAGACATCGAGTGGTACACATTTTGGTGGAAGTTATTGGATTACAAATACTCTTTTCCTGGCAACACCTGGATTCAAAACATGCCTTAAGTTAAGAACAACAAACTGAAGATAGAAAGCCCCTATACTCTCCAGTGCTTTTCCAAACCCCTTGGCTAGTGAGAGACTGAGCTTGAGAGGGTTCCTGGCACCTGCAGAGTGCTGACCTCCCTGGGGCTGCCGCAAGCAGAGGGGAAGATGGGACATTACCATGGACCAGGCCACGCAGTCATGGCAACCCTTGGCCTGGACGGAAGCTCTAGAAGCTGGGAAGGGCTGGCAGGAGAGTACTGCCAGCCAGGATGGCTGCTCTAAGGAACACCTTTATTCCCACTTAGCCGACGTTACCCCGGGGTCGTCCAGTCTGAGTTGCCAGCAGCTTGGGGTGTTGTCCGCTCTGCCAGGTCCTGGGACTTGATAAAACGAGGGATTTACGGAGACTTTGGGTTTCGTCCCAAGGAATTCAACCATTGAGTGGCTTCATTTGAGTGTTAAGGTCAATTCTGACAGCTTCAGAGCAGCCCAAAGGCAACAAGAGAGAAGCTAATGTTCCTCCTAAGGCTCCAAGCTGCAGAATAGGAAGAAAAAATATTTTATTTAGTCCTTTTGAATTGAAAGTGGCCTAGGAAAGCTAAATCTGAGGATCCGTAGCTCCCTGGCCAAACTCTAACCTGTTGGCACAGCTCTGATCCTGGTCTTTTAAAAGATACATTTTTATTGACCTCAGAGAGGAAGGGAGGGTGACAGAGAGAGAGAAACATCAATGATGAGAGAGAATCACTGATCGGCTGCCTCCTGCATGCCCCACACTGGGTATCCAGCCCACAACCTGGGCATGTGCCCTGACTGGGAATCGAATGGTGACCTCCTGATTCCTAAGTAGATGCTTAACCACTGAGCCACACCAGCTGGACTGTAATCCTGATCCTCATAGGAGGAGTTTAAGGAAACAGGAAACAGGGGCAGAGGCCCCTGATGTATCCTGTACACATGAACCTCATGACCACTGGATCTATTGAACAGATATAGTTCGTCTTAGAGTTTTATCCATTTTCCCCATTAAAATTGAGTTGCTTGAGGACAGGAACTTGATTTTGACTCTCCCAGCACCAAGCACAACTCCCATAAATCAATCAGGTGATCATTTACATGAATAAAGATGATTCAGAGGTATGTGTGCCAGGAGCATTCACTGTAAAGTTAGGAGGGAGGCAGAGCATGTGTACCTGAATGCCCCCACAGCAAACGGGGACACTCCTCCGTGTTTTATTTACTCCGTTATTAAAGGAGCATCGCTGCACCTCTCATGCGGAGCCAGGGCTGCGAATCCAGTGGGAATGAAATTCCCACCGAGCGTGTGTGTCGCTTCCCCAGTGCACTGACTTCATTTCTCTTGGTTTGTCTCACCCCTCCCTCTGTAGTGAAGAGACAGACAGGGCTGCGTGAGGCCTGGCAGTGAGAAGCCACTGTGGCAGTTTCTGACAGATGTCTGAAGAAATGAATGGAGGCCCTTTGCAGGGTGGAGACACAAGACAGACCAGGCTTTCACTGTCACTGCTGGGTCTGATTTTCGGTGCCATGCTTAACTATGGTGACTCTTTCCTGTCCCAACATGTGAAGAAAAACAGACGGGTCCAGACGCTCTGCAGCTGATCGTTCCGTATCAACGCAGGAGCTACCCAGGTTTTCAATTTCCCCACTTGTAACAGTTGAAAGTTAGCAGAGGCTGCTGTGAGGAGAGAAGGGGATAGAGATGGCATCCATGAGAGTGGCTGGGAGGCGGGGGGAAGGGGGAGGATCTGGGAATCATCACACTGTGTTTGATGCCCAGGAGTTCTGGCTGATTCAGCTACTCCTTTCTGCCAGGGCTGCTCCACTTTGCTCTGAGCCCGAGCCCATGTTATTTGTTTCTATTCCCAGCACTTTTCAATCCCCTCAGTTACACTCATCTCCCTCCACACCTCTTCCTCGTCTCTCTAACTCCAACCTATCTTTCAAGCTTCCATCTTGATGTTACTTCTTCCTTTTCAGTATTTGGTTTGGCTCCTCCATCACTCCTTCCTTCGTTCCTGAACTTACTTCCAGTAAAGCCTTCTCTTGCTGTATCATAATTTTCTTTTTGAAAAAATTATTTGATTCTGCATCTAGACTGAAAGGTGCTTGAGGGCAGAAAACCTATTTTTCTCTGCTGTTCTATTTCTATGCACCTCATACAATGCCTAACTCACTGTAGGAGACCAAACAAAATTATGTCTTAGTAGAGAGGTATAAGCAGAAGCCACAAGAAAATAGGTGGTCAGAATAAGTGTCCAAATAGATGGGATATGAAGAAGGAAATGAGGTTTTATGCCAGCCAGATTTGACATTGCTAAGATCTTGCCCAGGCCACATGGCCACATGGAGCATTTTCCGGTGTATTAAAATGGTTGCAGGTTTGATTCCTGGTCAGGGCACGTACCTAGGTATCAAGTTCTATCCCTAGTTGAGACACTTATGGGAGGCAACCAACTGATGTTTCTCTCTCTCAAACCAATAAACTTATCCTGAGGGTTTTTAAAAACGATTAACATGGTAAGTTCTTGGTGAAATGATTACACACATTCAAATGACAGCAATATTACATTAATATGATTTTTTAAAAGTATTACCTCAATTTGAATAAAAACCTCTAAAAATATGTACCAAATGGACTCTGTAATTCTGCTTCTGGGAATATAACCTAAGTAAACAATCTTAAAGAATGAAAATGTTATATATATATATATATATATATATATATATATATATATATATAGATAGATAGATAATCTATTGTAGCATTATTTACAATAGTGAGAAATTGAAAACAATTTGCACGGTATAGAAATGTTAAAATAATGATGATATCATGCAATATAGTACAATATTAGGCAGCTATTAAAATGATAAGTGTGAGGCTTATTTTTCAACAGAAAATATTTATTATATAACTTTAGGTTAAACAATGAAATTATACCTGTAGCATGGTTTAAAACACATAAAATTATGTTTTTGAATAGACAAGCACTGAATAGAAATAAATGGAAATAGCACTGAATAGAAATATATGAAAGTAGCTGTGTTTTCCTGTGTGGATTTTGTGTGTTTTGAAGCTTATTTTTGTGCAAAGCTTCCCTCGTGTTGTAATGTTCCAAGCATGACTCTAAGATCCCATGAGATAATGTGTTTCACACACTCAGTCTAACAGTTGTCACACAGGGACCCTCTTTTCCAATTCAGCAACCATTTGTTGAGTATTTACCATGGGCCGGGCTAACTCAGAAATGAATATAGCATTGATGCTGGGCCAACAGATCCAACCGTCCGCCTCACACAGACGGCTTTAAGTTCATGACAAAGTTGAAATCTCTATTCATGGCTGAACCACAGCCAAAAAGCAAGTGACTACAATCCTGACCTGTCTGAGGCTATTGTGTGGCAGTGGGTGGTGGCCAGATGATATGTCAGGAAAGTAGAGGCCTGGTGCACCAGTGGGGGCCATCAGCCTGGCCTGTGGGATTGGGCCAAAACCAGGTCTCCCACCAGTTGCTCATAGCCTTTCCTGCCATTATCTGAGAATGGTTTGGAGGTGGAAGGTTGCAAGGGGAAAGCACTTTGAGAATAATATTAAGATGTATCACTTTAATATTTATAAACATAATATTCATTATGCTTTTTGAGAAGGCCATACTAATCTTTTCCTCCTTAAAGATTCCGTTTCTCTGGGAATTGCCTGAAGAATTCATTGGCATAGGAAGTCATGTCCCGGAGCCTACAGGGCCATTTGCGTGTGTGAGGAATGCTAGACTGGGCAAAAGCCCTTCCTCCTCTGGGCTATTTCTTCATATCTACCCTTGTACCTTGTTCCTCCGCGTGTCTGTGCTTCTGCTTCTATTTGGTTCCCCTGCGAGAAAATCCAGCCATGGTACTTACCAGGCCACCTGCTCTGCACAGCGATGCTATTGTGCTACATCCCTTGAAGCATTTGTCGGTGACTCTAATTTCCATCGACTTCCCTCCACTCTACACTCCTTTAACATTTAGAGTTGGTGTCTCAGTTTAGCACTTAATCATTGTGATATATATCATATCCTGGCAGAAATAAACCTTAAAAGAAAATATTCTAAGAAGTGCAGCTTCTCTAGTTTTTTCCAATCTAGAATTCAGAATTGTGATTATTTATACATAGAAAGAATCAATTCAGCCAGTTGTCATACATTATAATAAAAATAACATGAGAGGGACATTTCTTCATCTCTGAACCCCAGACTTGCATATATGTCTACTCATATGACTAAGCCACATCTTAAACACAGTGTCCAAAATTGAATTGCTTTCCCCCCAAACCTATTCCTCATGTAGTCTTTCTTATTTCAGTAATTAGCAACTTTGTCCTTCTAGTAACACCGGCAAAAAGCCTTCTTTCCTTCTCTCTTTCTCTCCTAACTATATCCAATTTACTTGTAAATTCTTTAGGCTCCATCTTCAACTATATCTAGAATGCAGTCACCTTTGATGTTGCCATCATCTCTCTAGGATTATTGTCAGAGCCTCCTCACTGGCCTCCATGATTCTGTCCTTGTTCTCTGCACCTAACCACAGCACCTAGTGAAATGTTTGGAATGTATGTCAGCCCATGGCACTCCTCTCTTCAAAAGCATTCTGTGGTTTCCCATGTTGCTCAGTATAAAAACCAAAGTTCTTTAATGACTAAGAAGACCTTATCCAACCCAGCTCATGGTTACCTTTCTGATTTCATCTCCCACTGTTCCTCTGCATGATGCTCTAGCTGTGATAACATCTCTACTCTTCCTCAATTAAAGAAAGCCTGCCACCAACTCAGAGTTTGTCTTTGCTGCTCCTTTTGGTTGGAACCTTTCCCTTCAGAGTTCCAAATAAACACTTTCTCACCTCCTTTGAGTTAGTCTCTGATGTTACCATGTGAGACCTTCTCAACCCAAACTGTTTAACCTGATGATAATCTAGCTTTCACTAGAACTCCCTCTCCTAATTTTTTCCTGTAGCATTCATTATCATCCAGCATTTTTTATACAATCGGGGTCATTTATTGTCTGTCTGTCTCTTCAACCAGAGCAGAGATGCATAAAGTGCTTGGGGAACCACAGGTACTCAGAATGTTTGAGTAAATGAATAAAAGAAACAATGGATAAATAAATGAAAGAAAGAATAGGACCAAGTACCAATTGAGAACTGCAGGATCTGTGCTGTACTATAACTTGAAATCATATTGAGTTTTCTACAGAGTTAACTTAGTCATACATTTAAAAACTACAAAGGCTACAGTGTATAATTTTATTAATAACTCCTAGTCTCGTCTCACTAGGCAAATTACCTTGAGAATCTTTCACTATTGTTGGCCTAAAGTAGAGTCTCAAATTTGGACAAACTGGATGCTTGCTCTGTCTTGGATTTATGTGTTTATATTTTTTAAAAATCTTTTTTCTCTCCTTATCTAAATGAGAATGGTCCTGCACATCCGGGATTGTGATGGCTGATGCCTTCCTTTGAAGGTTCTCATTACAAAGTCTTGCGTCTGTTGGCTTACATAGCAGTTTATATACATCTTCCTGGAGTGTTACATTTCTCCAGCAAGCTCTGCATAGCGCTTGCTGCTTGCTCTGTGTAATCCCTCTCTGTCATCGGCGTAGATTTTTTTATCTGCCCGTTGTGGTTTCCTGCCACAACTTCTATATTCTCCAGACCTCCTCTGTTACTCCAGAGGAGAGGTGACAGTTTTAATTATTTTTTATTTGCTCCTTTTAGCGAGAAGAAGCATTTGCTTGTTAAAGCCCAACCTGAGGTAAAAGAGTCTGCTCTGTAGCGCCGTCAAACATTTCCCCGTCTTCTGAAGTTGCAGGTGATAGTAGGTTAAAAGCTATGCAGTCCTGTGGGTTAAAAAATATTGATAGTTTGATGATAATCCTCTCACCTAATTAAATGATAGGTTTCTTAAGGAATTGGGAGGAAATACTGTGTTTCTCCCCATAGAACAGAGCATCACCAATTCTTATCAAATGCTCGTTTGACTTGTTTATTTATTTGGTCAGATCCTTATTTATTCAACAAATATCTGTGGACCCATCATGTGCCAGGAACACTTAGATAAACCAGGAAACCAGCATTTAGAAAAACAAACGTGAAACCCTGCTCTCTTGCAGTTGGCATCCAGTGACGGGAGGCGGACAGTAAGCAAGTAAACTAGACAAACGGTGGTAAGTGCTAAGAAGGGGAGTGGAGTTGCAGGAATAAGGAGTGCTTGGAAAGCACTATTCTAAATAAACCGAGCATTCGAGAAGCTTGTTGGTGACAGGAGGAGAGAAGACTTGAAGAGCTGTGGGTACAGTGAGAATGGACATAGTGGGGAGGGTGTTTCAGACAGCTGGAGTGACAAATGCCTGCATCCTGGGGCGGGGGGGGATTCGCTTCTTCTTTTTGTTATTCTAAGTCATCAGTCTTGGATAATTTTCCTGGGAATAGGCTTCTGGAGTCCAGAGAAAATCAAAGAAGGTAGTATAGCCAGAGAGCAGGACACACGGTGGAGGGTATTAGACAAGATCAATGAGGCAGTGAAGGGAACAGACGGGAGGCCATTGAAGTAACGTTTTATGTAACTTGGGAAAGTGGAAAGACATGAGATTTTCAACAGAGGAGTGGTTTGACTAATTTACATTGAAGAGACTCATTCTCAATGTTGTGTTGAGGATAAACTGGAGGACAGGGTCAGGAAAATTAGTTAAGAAGTTATTATAATAATCCCACAAGAGACTGCATAGCTTGGACCAGGGTGGAACTGCAGAGGTGCGGAAACACTGTTGAATTCTGAATATATGTTGAAAATGGAGCTTAACATATTTGTCAGTGGATCAGAGGTGGGAAATAAACAATGGATCAGAGTCAAAGATGACTCCAAGTTTTTGGCCTGACCTAAAAATTATTGGCAATTAGTGGATGATTGTGCAATTACAAGAGTCATTCACTAATGAGAGAAAATATAATCATGTTAAGAGGAAAATCAGAGAATCCTGCAGACACATTGTTGAGTAGTGAGGGGGAAAGGGTCTGGTGCATGAGAGAAAGCTTAGCAAGCACACAGACAATTCACCCATCAAAAAAAAAAAGTTAGGACAATTATTCAGTGACAGCTGTAGGCGAGTGGTTCAGATTACTTCTACTATCTTGGTTAAATGGGAAGTAAGGTCATTAGCTGACGGTGATAAGTAGGGACGACATAATGGAAGTTTGAGCAGATATATAAATATGAAGAGGTAACTAGAAAAATGGGAAAATAAAAGGATTGTCTGGCAAAGTCAGGGGCTTATGTGAGGCCATGAATTTCTCAGAAAAACTGCTTTCTCTCTAGACCCTTTTAAATGCTTAGAATGGAATTTTTGTGGGTGTGTTGGAGAAACGGTAAGAGAAAGTCAAGTGCATCAGGACTGCAGTTAAGAAAATGATTATACTATTCATCACAATATTTATTCCCATGTAAAGGGAATAGTAATGGGAGGGAGGTGAGGGACATTGAACAGGTTGCTGAGACTTTGGAAGAGAATAAGTCCAGGGTGTTGTTAAAAAGACCATTTCCGGGTGTTGAAATCATGAAGGAGCGTGACAGGACTTATATTCAGTAAACCAGGAGCTAAAATCATCGCGAAATGAGGAGGATTAATCCATCTGAGGATCTATAGATGAAAAGTAAGGGTCAGGTTGACAATAGGGGTCAGGTTCCAGGGCATGATCATCAAAGCTGGAGAGGAGTGAGAGGGATGTAGGTGAAAGGGCCAAAGGTTTGGAAGTGGCAGAAGAATGAATGACAGACAGCCTGCCAATAAATAGTATAATTAGTGGTACGAGGGCCAAGGGTTTTCCGGAATTTTATGAGTTAAGACACTTGAGAGAGCTGTAGGGAAGCTGGTATTTTAGGCAAGATTCAGTAAAAAAAGCAACAAAACAAAGGTTGAAGAAGAGGCTGTGTATACAGGGGCTTTGGTGATGATTCCAGGAGCATTTCAGAATATATTTGGTGCCTCAGACCTTTATTTAAATGTTGGTGGACATTGTACTGCAGATATGTTCAAGTGGCAGTTAAGAGAGAACGCAGAGTAGCCAAGAGTACTGTTCTATTGTTTTGTCAGTACTGGGCCCTTGGTACACAAAGATCTATGTAAACACCACTCCCTCTGTGTACACAACAGTGGGAATGGTCTTTGACTTTTCATTCTTGAAGCATGATCAGCCTTTTCCCCAGAGCAGCAAAGCGCTGGGAACCACGCGTCCTTTCCCCTGGACTGGGACCTCATGCCAAGATGAAAAACAATCAGCTTTCAATTTTCTGTGATTGTTTGCTTTCTGCCCAGAATACACAGAAAAGGCATTTAAGCAAACTTTTGGGTTAAGTTTTCAAAGGACATCTTTCCATTTATGCTTGCAAAGGATTTGGGAGCCAATTGCTCCCGGGCCTCGGGAGCCCATTTTTATTATTTAAATGTGGGTGTCTTCCCAGCAAAACAACCTCAAAAATCCAAGTCCCTATACCCACCACCATTTGCTAAATGAAGCAAAATACCATAACAGTCTTAATGATGCGGATTTATTTCTTAATTGTTGTTTTGAGATCACAACAAATTATTAAAATCATTAAGTCTTACAGCTAAATTAGAGTACAGATCTTTCAGGGTGCATGGCCAGTATGGTCTGTTTCATAACACCCTCTCCTCCACAAGTCCTCTGCCCCACTCCATGCCCTCGTTATTATTTGTCTCAGACTTTTTTCCCCATGAGAAAAACACAACAGAATATATCCAAAATCACACTTTTAAACAGCTTTGTTACCTCCGCCCATGCCTATCCCTCCCCTGTACCCTGGAGCCACTTCCCTAGAAATGTAGGTAGCAGACAGTTAAGCTAAGGGGGGTTAAGTTAGTGCTGACTCTGGGAGCCTGCACAACCGAGTTTAGGAGGGGTGGGGCGACATCACCTGGAGTTGAGGCTCTCCCATTGGGTGTGTGTGGGGGCGGGGTCACGTAGCCCAGCCTGCACCTTTCCCAATCGGGGGGACCTTTTGGACATTCCTCTTGCAATTTGGGACCACTGGCTCCTAACCGCTCACCTATCTGCCTGATTTCAACCCTAAAACTCAAGCTTCTTTTTTTAAAAATTTTAATATTTATATTTCTTCTTTATTTTTTATTTTAAAATTTAAGCTTCTTGAGAACATGAGGCATTTAACATTATTCCATATTCCTTACAGGGAGCTAAGCATGGTAAACACAGCAAATACTTAATACTTACGGGCTTCTATACAAACACTTTCCAACCAGGGATGTTATAATAAGCGTCTCCAAAAACTTGAACTGCAAAACCTACAAGGAGGGTGCTCAGATTTCAGGCATCAGGTGCTATTCACAGGATTTCTATCTAAATTAAACTCTAATTCCCAGCTCTCAACTGTCTGGACAAACTGCCCTTCACTTTCTCCAAAGTTCTTCGTCACTATCCCATTTTCCTCTGCTTCTAACCAAGGTAACGAATGGAACCTTAATTCTGACCTTCCTCGCTGCAGGGGAACAGCAAACCTCGATTGAAATAACTTCCCGCCAGAAGTCACGTCCAAACACTGGGAGACTGAGGACTATGGGGCTGACCATGCACATGTGCAACCACAGGCTCATGGTCTAGCCTAGGGGCCCAGGCTCCTCCACCATCCCACAGCCCTCTGCGCCCAGGCGTCCTCCACCGTCCCACAGCCCTCTGCGCCCAGGCTCCTCCACCGTCCCACAGTCCTCCGGGCGCCCAGGCGTCCTCCACAGTCCCACAATCCTCCGGGCGTCCAGGCGTCCTCCACCGTCCCACAGTCCTCTGGTCGCATACTTCCGGTCCTTCTAGCTCCTCCTTAAGTGGCGTTTCCTTCAATTGCACTGCAACGCCCAGGGCCTCTAGTTGGTGAGAATGTTTCTGTTCCTTGAGTTGATGGCTGTTCACTATCTGGAATGAGTGAAGTTTCGGGGGAACTGCCGCTGCCATGACCTTGTCGGTCCCGAGCGCACTCCTGAGACAACCACGCATTCGATCCCGCTGGTGCCGTCCTGATTCGCAGGGAGAAAGGTACTGTGCTGACCGTTTCCGCTCGGACCTCCCCCTTCCTTCCCCTGCACACGCCACACCTCCTCCGGCCGACCACCCCGACCCGACCCGCAGACCCTTAAGACCTTGCCCCTGCTTCTTGGACTTTCCCCCATCAAACTCGCACCCTATCGCGTTGCCTAGGGGTGCCCCTGACGGCTCCCTGGGGGACAGGGCCAGCCTGGGCAAGAGGCTCTGGTGTTCTGGTCTCTCGTGCTTCTGGTGGGTTCGGTGTTCTGGTCGCTGGCTTTTTATAGATATCGAAGATAGTTAGAATGCAGAAGCCCAAGTCCTGTTGGAAATCTAAGGCCGTGTTTACTCTCAGTTGTGTATGTTAAAGGGATTGGTGTTTCTTTTGCTGAGGAGGCTCTGCCCTGGCCAACTCTAAACTCTAAATACCTGGCTCCTTTCAGAATAATTGGGCCCCCAGCCTGTGCTTGGTAAGGGATCGAATTGGAAGGGCTGGTAAGAAAGAAAGAATGGCTCACTAGAGTGTGAGAAACTGGCAACTTGCTTCCGCGGTTGAAAACTTGACGTGTTTTTTTCTCCAGGGGGTTCTTAGAACAACTAAATTGGACATTCAAGCTCTCGTATGTTTTCATTATATTCTGCAAGTGCGAGTGTGCATGCGTGAAAGTTCATAGAGAAGAACCTGCTCTAATCTCTCTTTGGTAGTGGAAAATGAGTCTCTTATCAGGCTAATTCCAGGGCCAAAGGAAGGATGCCAGAATAAAATCAGTGACCTTTTGTCGATGGGCAAGGGCAGGAGGATGAAGGCTGTGAGCTGAGCAAAAGGAATCTGTGGCTGCTCCAAACTGCTGCTTGTAGGAGGGGAAGCAGAGGGTGAATGTAAAGGAAAGGTTCCTGTATCAGAGCGCTCTACACCGGGCCTCAGAGATTGTGGGATCAGCACACACGCGTGCATTCATTTCTCTGGGCAACCTGGGGGCTCTGGCTTCATCTGTGTGGGACAATAGCCCATGACTTGGCCCTGCTGTCTCACACCAGACCTCTGATCGTCGTGTCCGTGCTTTGCTCAGGCCAGGAGCCTGCGAGAAAGGGGACTGAGGGACGCAGCAGCCATATCCAAGGGTGAGAGCTCAGAGCGGCTCCTCCACGGTGCTCCACACCTGCTCCCCACACACATCCCCATCGCAGTCCCCTGCCTCTTGCCAAGTGAGGCTGAGCAGTCTGTCGCCTTCGCCTCTTGTGCTGTGGCTGAAGGAGCGTGAGTGGCAGCCGTGGGTTGTGTTTGCAGCCCAGTCGTTATGCCCAGGGCTCTCACATAACCTCCGTGTGCTGCTGTCAGGGGTCGGAGCAGCATTGGCAGCAGCTGTCCTCTTCCTTACTCCAGTGCCCGCCTGTGCCTGCCTAGTGCCAGCCTCACCCCACCCCCTGACGCAGAACTGCCATAAAGGAGAATCTCAGCGGGAGGGTAAAGGATGCACACGTAATGCGCCCACAGGACAGGCCTTGCTTCTTCCCCTCACCGATTCTGTGCAGTAATGCGATCTGCCTTTTACAGCTCAGGGAACTGAGGGAGGGAGAGGGTCAGTGACTTGCATAAGGTCACAGAGCTTGTAAAAGGCAGGCTTGGCATGCCAACCCAGACTCAGCCAGCTCTGACTGCCACATGTGGCTGGTCAGCCTGCCGAGATAAAGGGCATAGCAGCTAGGGCACTGGCTGACCGATGAGCTGGATGAATGGTCATGCCAGGTCCTTCCATCACATACACATGCATACACTCACTCAGAAACACACACGCTCATACACACACTGATAGACACACACACATGTTCACACATGTATTCATGGACACACACATACATATTCATAGATACACTCACACTCACATATAGTTACACATACCTGATCTCACACACACACACATTTGCACACACTCACATACAAACACAATCATAAACACACACATGTATTCATACACACATATTCATAGACACACACTCACACATACATATTCATAGACACACACTTACACACTCACACACGAGCACATACACACTCACACGGGTGCTCACACACCCTGTTCTGCCCGTATTCGTTTTGCCCTTCCTGAGGTAATTTTCCAACACCCAGGCTCACATTTCTGTATCATTGATTCTCTGTGACTCTTCTCTCCTTAGGATATGAAGGACACCAGGAATGTTGCAATAATGTAGACCAAATAATTCCTTAGCTGACAGCTTTGACTTTGGTTATTACATTTTTTTCTGTCTTTTTTGTTTAGTCGTTTGTGGCAACCAAAGCAGCACAGGTGATCGGAACTGGTCCAGATGTGTGATGTGAAACGTTCTTATACATGGGTTCTCTCTACCTCCATTCTAAGCCCTTTTTGCACCGAGGTCATTTGTTTATGGTTAGCACAGTGCTTGGCACATCGTAAGAGCTCCTTCAGTGCCTCTATCAGAAGAATCTTTTCAGAATATGTTTATTATATCGCCCTCCTGATAGAAACCCTATAATAGCTCTCTCTCTGTCTCCTCCCCCAAGACCATGCACACAGTCCATATTCCACTCCTGTGCAAACCCAGACAAGATGTGACACCTTCATTTCCACCTTCTCTTCCTCCTCCTCCGAGGACTCCTCTGGCTGGAATCTCTCACAACTCCTCCTTCTCGGCTAGAAGGTCAAGTCCCAACTCCCAGTTGTAGCTTTCCCTTATCATTCCAGCCCCAAGGGCTTTCCCCTGAGCTAATCTACAAGGCACTTCCTGTTTGAACAACTCTAGACATGCTATCCCGTTCTATCTTATTCTGCTTAATACTTTCCCCGTAACGTCTTAAAAATTGTAAACCCATCAAGTACCAAGATCATATATTTAAACCAGTAAAGGCTTTCTGTATTACTCATTTCTGTGGCTAGCCTGATGTTAGGAATAGAATAAGGATGTAAAAATATTTGAATTATATTAAATTAAAATTCTATTCTAGTCAGAATTTAAACAGTAATGTATGAAACCTTGTAGAGAAAAAACATTTCTTATAAACACTCAATGTTTATTTTTATTATGTCACTTATGCATATACACACAAAACTAAGTATAAACTAATAAAAGCTTATGGTTCTAAAATCACTATTGAACCCAAACAAATTTATAAAATTAAATAGAAATGATGGTGTAAACACTATAAAGTTTAAATTAACAGTATAAGCATTTTGCAAAGGATAACGTTTGCCAAAAGCAAGTCTCATCAAAGATATGGAGCTGCTATGACTTGAGTTCTTGTGAGCTTCTGAGCTTGCCCTGACTCATTACTTATGCCACTCTCATCTCTGCTCAGCACACAACACAGCAAAACCTTCATTAATGCAGTGGGGCGTCGGGCTGTTGGGCTCTTACTTAGCCAAATGGCATTTTATTATTAAGGCTGTTGTTTTCTTATTACTTGAGACACAGTCAGGATGTGCTGAAATCATTTGGCAGCATTTGGGTTTATATGGTCACCCACAGGATCCAGATATGCTTATGTTATTTTTTAAGAATTATATTTGAGATTAGAAATCCAAACTAAAATATTCTACAATGAAGTTTTGGAACCATCTATCAGTAGATTCCTGGTGAAGTCACACTGTCAATACACTAATGGTGGAAGAATTATTTAAAGTAGAAAAAAAACTGCCCAATTGTCCATCAGTAAATGAGTAAATCTTACCCTTTGGGACAGCATGGGTGGACCTAGGGAGCATTATGCTAGTCAGAGAAATTAGTCAGAGAAAGACAAGTGCCATATGATGATACTCATATGTGGAATCTAATGAACAAAATCAATCTAAACTAATAAAAGCGAAATATTAAAATTAACCGTTTCTCCGAGACAGGGCAAGCCACGCCCACCAGCCAATCAGAGCGGCTGTATGCAAATTAGCCCAGCCAACATGGCGGCCGCCACTCACGGACCTGAGTAAACAGCCCTTTCCATTGCGGCAGGAGCGAAAGTGAGGCTGAGCCCCTCAGCTCAGCTCCGATTAAACTGCCTCTAGCGAAACACAGCTTTTTGAAACATTGTAACAATCACAGAATCCTCCGGAGCTGAAGGAAAGAGCAGCTCCGGCCTAACCAGTAAAAGTAACAATTGTTTCATTATAGACGCTGCGAGGTGAAGCAGAGGACGCTTCATTAGTAGTTAGAAGGCCGCCTTAAAGGAACAGTGTATCAATTACCCCAGGCCTTCAAGGAACAGTATCAATTATAGGAGAAAAAACTCCAGAACCTGTGTCCAGCCGGCCTTGCTGGGACGTTGGGTCAATGGGAGCTGTGGGCAGCCTTAAAGCCCCTCACCCAGGCTGGTCAGGCACGCCAACAGGTGGGCATCCCCCGAGGGGTCCCAGACTGCGAGAGGGCACAGGCCAGGCTCAGAGACCTCCCGAGTGCACAGAGCGGCTGCAGGGCGGGACAGCACAGGACCCAGGAGCCGTGATGGGAAATAGGTGGCAGGGTTGGAGGGCACCGGGAAGCGGGTAAGAGGCGGCAAGGGGCCGGTGGCCTGCTTGGTGGCTGCCCAGGCCCTTTGCGGGGCACCGAGGAGCGGGAAAGCAAGGCTGCAGGGGCCGGGGTCCTGCTTGGCAGCTCCCCAGACCCCTTGGCGGCACCGGGAAGTGGGAGAGGAAGGCAGCAGGGGACGGGTGAGTGGGAAAGAGTTGGTGGCCTGCTTGGCGGCTTCCCAGGTCCCTTCCGGGGATCAGGGAGCAGGAAAAGGCTGGCCTGACCACGAGGCGGGGTTTTCCCTGCTTTCTGGTGGCAGGAGGAAGATGGGCAGTAGGCAAGCTTGGGAGGCAGGCCGCCCGCAGCCCTGGTCACAGCTCAAAAAAGAGAACAACATGCTGGGGAGGGCAAGAGTCTGAGAGATCAACATAGAGGGGGTGCCTGCTCCAAGCCTTGACGGTGTGCCTGGGGGCAGGTCCCCGGCAGGTAGACACACACAGGAGGACTGCTCCGAGCCTCTGATGGGGCTGGGGGCAGGTCCCCAGTGATGACACACACACATACACACACACACACAAAAGGCACCTGGCAGACTGGGGCCATCATAGGACATCCACTGAGGGGTCCCAGACTGTGAGAGGGCACAGGTCGGGCTGAGGGACTCCCTCCACCCCGAGTACACAAATTTTTGTGCACCGGGCCCCTAGTTAAAAACATAAAATAGAAACAGAATCATATGACAACTGTCAAAGAGGAGGAGAGTTTCAAGAAAAAGGTGAAGGGATTAAGCCAAAAAAAAAAAAAAAAAAAAAAAAAAAAAAAAAAAAAAAAAAAAAAAAAAAAAAAAAAAAAAAAAAAAAAAAAACAAAAAAACCCTTAAACCCTTACAGACACAGAAAAAAAAAAAAAAGGTGATTACCAGAGGGGAAGGGTGGTGAAGGGGGAGATAGAAGAGGGAAAAGAGGGGTAAATGGTGAGGAAAGGAGACTTGATTTGGATTAGTAATCACACAATATATTATAGAAATGATGTATTATGGAACTGTACACCTAAAACCTATATAATATTAACAGTAAATTCAATAAAAAAAACAAAGCAGAAAAAATTGAAAATATCCTTCTTTCTTTTATATGGAAGACTGTTGCCCATACATGCAGCATCCTGTTTGGGGGGTTACTAAATGTATTATTTTAAAATCATTACTAAAATTTATTTTTTTTCCTCACATAAAACAACACATTTATTATAAAAAATTTAAAAGTCATTTATAAATTTCTTCAAGAAAAGAAACTAAGGCCACCAGAATCTACCTTCCAAAGAAAACCATTGATGGCACATTTAATAATATCTCTTCCTCTATTACCACTAATATCAACAACATCAGCAATGGGTACCTATTGATTATCACATGCCAGCAAATATTCAAAGAATGAATATGCACTGAGTGGCCAGATTATTATGACCACCTGACGTTTGTAGGCAAATTAGCTATAATTTCATGCTGAAGTTACTGCAGGCATCCTTCAACTATGGCCCACAGGCCACATGCGGGTGTTTTTGCTGCCGCTTCCTGTCCTACTTAAAATAAGATACGTGCAGTGTGCATAGAATTTGTTCATAGCTTTTTTTTAAACTATATTCCGGCCCTCCAACAGTCTGAGGGATAGTGAACTGGCCCCCCGTTTAAAAGTTTGAGGACCCCTGTAGGAGGGCCAGACCATTATAAATACCTGAGTAGCACAACATACCTAAGTATCGTTGCTGATCAAGTTCATCCTATTATGTTGATGGCGTATCCCAATGGAGATGGCTTCTTCCAACAAGACAATGCGCCATGCCACGGTGCTCATATTGTGCAGGAGTGGTTTCAAGAACATGAGGGAGACTTTATCTTGCTTAGGTGGCCCCCACAATCACCAGATCTCAATCCATTTGAGCATTTGTGGGACGAAGTTAAAAGAGCCATCAGGCAGCTGGTTCCACAACATCAAATCTCACAGAACCAGACAGTGCTTTTCATCAGGCATGGTGTCACTTCCTCACATCACCTTCCAACATCTCATGGAGTCAATGCCAAGAAGAATCGCTGCAGTATTGAAGGCAAAAGGTGGCCCAATGAAGTACTGATGGGGTGGTCATAATAATCTGGCCACTCAGTGTATATATATAAATTTATTTACTCAGCAGAAAAATCATGTGGTGTAGATACTATTAGTGTTGCTATTTTACAGATAATGACTGAGACCTAAAGAATTTAAGTAACTTTCAGACACATAAATAGTAAATTGTAGAACAGGATTACAACTAAGGCAGCATATAACAATATATAAATAAAACAAGTGAAATCAAATAGGTGATCACTTATTTTCCTTAAAAAAACTTTAAACATCTTTTTGTTTTACTACCAGTAATGTTTGTGGATATCATGTGGGTATATTCCATTATACCTGACATTTTTTTTTTTAATTTTTTTTTTTTACAGTGGTTCTCAACCTTCTGTCTCTTTTTTTTTTTTTTAGTTTTTTTAAAATTTATCTTTATTGTTCAGATTATTACAGTTGTTCCTCTTTTTTCCCCCATAGCTCCCCTCCTCCCATTTCCCACCCCAACCTCTGTCCTTGCCCCCCCACTGTCCTCATCCATAGGTGTACAATTATTGTCCATTCTCTTCACGCACCCCCAACACCCTTAACCCCCAAAAATTGTCAGTCCACTCCCTTTCTATG
>PVJC01031838.1:0-20314 GCA_004026665.1 Murina feae | reverse complement strand
CCCCCCCCACCCCAACGTCCCTGTCCTTGTTGCTGTAATTTGACAGTCTGTTTGATGTTGCTCTGCCTCTGAATCTATTTTTGTTCACCAGTTTATAATGGTTATTATTATCCATAGATGAGTGAGGACATGTGGTATTTTTCTTTCATTGACTGGCTTATTTCACTTAGCATTATGTTCTCCAGCTCCATCCATACGCCTGCAAAAGCTTTAATGACACAGGGGGGTGATAGGGAGAGGTGAGCTTTCCAGCAATCTGTTTTTGTGGATTAAAAACTCAAATCCAGCTTTAGAGATCAATCAGAGACTATGACTTTTCACCTGGAAAATTGATTACATTTGTTAAAAAATTTAATATATAGAAGATTCCGAATTTTTAAAAAATCTACACATTCTGAAATCCAGCCCAGCAAGGAAGAAACACAGCAGAATATGAGTTAATATTTTTTAAACCTTCAAGATAAATATTTTAAAGTGTATTTTAAAGCTCCTTCTTTAAAAATGTAAATATTTCATCAACATTTTCTTTTAATTACTTTCAATGTGTTATTTATCAAATAAGTCATGAGCTATTTTGTTCTTATCCTATAAAATTGTTTTGGAGAGAAATTTGATAAAATCAATGTGTCTGAGAAACAAATTAATCTATTGCATTAAAGGTGAATACATTTCTATTTTTTAAATCTTTATTGTTGAAAGTATAAAATATGTCCCCATTTTTCTCTATTGATCTCTCCAAGCCCACCTCCTTCTCCACCCCAGGCCTTTACCACCCTATTCTCTGTGTCCATGGGTTATGTATATGTGCATACAAACTCATTGATTGATCTCTTCTCACCCACCCACTCTCCCCTGCCTTCCCTCTGAGGTTTGGCAGTCCATTTGATGCTTCTATGTCTCTGGATCTATCTTTGTTCATCAGTGTATGTTGTTCATTAGATTCCACGTATGAGTGAAATCTGACTAGCTTATTTCGCTTAGCATAACGCTCTTCAGATCCAACCATGCTCTTCAAATGATAAGAGTTCTTTCTTTTTTATAGCTGAATAGTATTCCATTGTGTAGATGGGTACTTAGGCTGGCTCCAAATCTTAGCTATTGTAATTTGCACTGCTATGCACATAGGGTGTACATATCCTTTCTGATTGGTGTTTCTGATTTCTTGGGATATATTCCTAGAAGTGGGATCACTAGGTTAAATAACAGTTCCATTTTTAATTTTTTTTTGAGGAAACTCCATACTGTCTTCCATAGTGGCTGCATCAGTCTGCAGTCCCACCAACAGTGGGTTCCCTTTTCTCCACATCCTCTCCAGCACTTGTCGTTTGTTGATTTATTGATGATAGTCATTCTGACAGGTGTGAGATGGTATCTCATTGCTGTTTAGATTTGCATATCTCAGATGATTAGTGACTTTGAGCATTGTTTAATATGCCTTTGGGCCTTCTGTATGTCCACTTTGTGAGAAGTGTCTATTTAGGTCCCTTCTCCATGATTTAATTGTATTATTTATCTTCCTTTATTAAGTTGTATGAGTTCCCTATAAATTTTGGAGATTAACCCCTTATTGGATGTCACATTGGCAAATATGTTCTCCCATGCAGTGAGCTTTCTTGTTTTATTGTTGTTGATGGTTTTTTTTGATATACAGAAGCTTTTTATTTTTATGTGGTCCCATTTGTTTATTTTTTTCTTACTTTCCATTGTCCTAGGCGATGTATTATAAACATTGCTCTGAGAGATGTCTGAGATTTTGCTACCTATAGTTTCTTCTAGGATTTTTATAGTTTCACGACTTATATTTAAGTCTTTTATCCATTTTGAGTTTATTTTTGTGTATGGTGTAAGTTGGTGCCCAATTTCATTTTTTGCATGTATCTGTCCAATTTTCCCAACACCATTTATTAAAGAGATTGTCTTGATTCTACTGTATGCTCTTGTCTCCTTTGTCAAATATTAATTGAGCATAATGGCAGGGGTCGATTTCTGGGTTCTCTGTTCTGTGCTATTGGTCTATAAGCCTGTTCTTGTGCCAGTACCAGGCTGTTCTGAGTATGGAGGCTTTCAGAAAAAGTATTCAACAAAGCCCTATCATTTTTTTTAAACAAGAGACATTTATCTTCTCACAGTTCTGAAGGCTAGAACCAGAATCAAGGTGCCAGAAAAATTTGGTTTGTGGTGAGAGCTCTCGTCCCAGCTTGCAAATGGCCACTTTCTAATTTAAACCAAAAACGACACTATGAAAATTAATATTTGTTTTCCCTCAATATTGGTCTATAAATTAGTAGGCTCGGGTATAATTTCCAAATTACAATAACATGAATAGATATTTGATATAGTCTATTATCTCAGAAATAATGCATATTAAAACAAGAGATTATTTATTAGCAGTAAAGTGTTTCTCCAGGGCTTAATTTAGAACTCCTGAAATAACAAAGTCTCAGTGTTGATAGTGATACTCTGTAGTTATTATTTAGGGATAATGTTATTGCTTCATAGCAATTTAAGATACTTAAGTGAACAATTTTTTAAAATGGAGGCTTTTGGTACAATATCAAGGCCCTGGAAGACTGGTGTGAAGGAACACATGCAGTACTAAAAGCTGGGCTTCCCGGAATGATTGGGAGGTTTTAGCTCAGAAGTAGAGAAGGTCATTCCTCTCATGCTTAATGGTATCCCCAGGACCTTTGGTATCCTGCTACTTTATTAGTTCCACCCAGGCCCCTGGGTTGCACATGCAGACAGGAATGTTGGGCAGGGATGGGTTAATTCATCTAACTATACTCATTCATGATTAGAGAGCAACCAAAGATCAGGTCTGGATAGATGGAACTGTGGTGGGGTTTTGGTGCAAAACTTGGCTAATCCAATGGGTTAGAACATGTTGATTTAGATTTCAGCACTGCACAGGTAAAATATACTTTAGACTTCACAAGCATCAGAAGAGTCTGATTCCTGCAAGTTCTTGTGACAGCAAGACAAGCTTCTGGTCTTGAAAATACAAAGGCAGGGAGGAGCTCAGGTGTGCAGGAGTAAGATAAGGATGAGATCTGGAACTTCTGAGGCACAGGTTTAATCTGATTAAAAAAGCATACAGTGACAATTCATTTTTACCAGAGTCAGGAGTACAACATCAGTATGGACATTAGAGCAAGGCTGACTTAAAGCTGAACCCCCAAATGTTTCCCCAAAGGCTTTCTACACTTTCTTTGACCAGAAATGGAATTGATCATAGCACGTGGGGCAGGGCTGAGTCTCCAGTAATCACTTAAGTGGTCTCAGTTGTGGGACAGGAGGACTCTAAGAGAAGGGAATTGTTTAGTCACTGTGGCACATAATAGATGTTCAGCAGAGTTAGTGCAGGGGCTACATATGCCCTTCCTAGCATGGCTTCAATTTTGCCTAGGCCTTACAGATGGCCCAGAACCCTGGGTTTTTCTCTCTGACTGAGGACTAAATGATGACTGGAAGTCCCTGGGTTTTAATCTGCTACCTGAAGACTAAATAATGACTGGAAGTGTCCATGACTGAACTATGATTTTCATACTTCCAAAACACTAAAATAAATTTCCTTAATGGAACTGTTGGCTAGGGAAAAATACATCTATAGAATTCTTACTTATACTTCTATCCAAATATTTTTTTCTTATTCCAAACTCCAAGCTTTCAGCAGATTGCTTAATCATTTGGAAAGGTGCTGAACCAGCAGTTGGCCTTGCTCAGCCCAGATCTAACCACACAGCAGCAGAGTGATGTCTGGACTCTATGCAAGTCTGTCTTAGTAGACCAGCCCCTCAGGACCACTCACACAGCTAAACGTATTTTTCAGCCTCCTTAGTCACCATAATGGTGACTTGGAAAATAAGGGTACAGATAAACTAGGAGAGCCTGGGACCTGATGAGTAGGTACATGCAACAAGGAGAAGCATATTCTTGTAGACAGGTGAGAATGAGCTGAGGAGGTTCAGCTGTAAGTGAAGAGAAATCTAGCAAAAAAAGGCTGTCTGATGTTCAGATTACAGACCCAAACAGTAGGCAGTCAGGAGGAGCACAGTGTAGGGATAAAATAATGGTTTACAGGTTTTGCAAACCCTAAATGGAATTTTAAAGCTATTAACTATCCACTACTTCATCCATCCAACATTTACTACGACTTTCTGGGCTCCAGTGCTATAGTAGACATGTGCCAGGCCTAAATACTGCAAGTGAAGTATGGGTTTTCTACACAGAAATCAAAATAGGATAAAACAAGGAAATTACTATTTGTGAAGTATTTATCACATGCCAGGCACTTTCACATTGAGTCATTAATTTAACCCTCAAAACAATCCTGTAGACATTGTTATCCCCAGTTCCAAAGAATGTCAAGTTGTGCATTTCATGAAGATAGGATAAAGAGGAATAAAGCCAGAGTGAAGATGATCATCCATGGGACTTACATGAGATACTACCTGAGTCTCTGCTTACTTACCTGTAAAACAAATGATACCCGTCTTGGAGGATAGTTGTAATGAGGAAGTTGCATTAAATGGAAAATATGAAAGTCCATACTGCAGGATTTAAAAACAGGCGAGTGTTGTGAAGTGTGTCTTCTACATTACCATCAGAAATCTTACAAGAGGCATGTGAGAGAGGCTACAGAGGACAAGAATGGGGCCTGGCCAGGATAACATACAATAATCCATGCACTGAGAAAAACTGGTGTAGGTCATTCTGGCCACAGGTAACATGCCTCGGAAATCCCAGGCTCAGCCACCATTCCTGAGGAGCCTGGGAAACCAAGCCAGGGGTGAGTAGAAAACAGATTAGTCATTAGCACAAAGCAGAATCCCAGTCACTGGAACTGAGGCATGAGGTTGGGGAAGGACTTGTCAGATGACAAGAGCATTGCTGCATTTCAGCAGGGGCCTGTAGCATCAGCTCTGCCAAGAAGAAAGTCATTGTCAGAATTCATGCCCCTGTATTCCCATCTCTGGGAGTTATGGCTCTCAGCTCTTCCTCCCACCACTGAGCAACTGCTCAGTTGTCTGCACCTGTCTCCAGCCTTGTTTCCAAGATCTCATGGACTGACCCTCTCTATCTCTGGTGCTCTCTTCTCCCAGCTGATGTCAGCCAGGTCCAATGGTAAGCTCACTCAAAGCTAGGTCATCCAAAGTCGAAGGCCCTTTGAACTGCTTGATAAGTCACCAGACCTATGGAAGGCTTAGCCTGACAGTGGGAGAAGTGGCTCCAGATGGGGAAGGAAGTGATTATAGACATAGAGCCTAGAGTTTAAAAAACATACTTTCTCTGACTCCTATTTACTAATTATGCCATAATTGAAGAGCAAGGTAGAAAGTTTGCTTTGTTTCTACATAATTCATGCAATACAGCCTGGTTGGCATTACAGAATCTTCACATTTCTCTAGGTTTGAACTCCTACCCAGCATCCATCCTAGGAAATTTGCTTCAAGGAATACCCACCAAGTAAGTTCCCACTTATTTTCTACTTGAACCCAGGTCCACAAAACACCAGTAGAAAAGGTTTTTAGATATAAAATCAGAAAGTATGTAAAAGCAGAGAAGCATAAATATTTGAGGGATAGATTCAGAATAGAAATTATTAAAAAGTTATGAAGAATTCTCATCTTAATTTAGAACACTATTTGCCACACCTTTGAATTTGAGTTCTTCCACCTGATCAGAGCTTAGATAAAACTGTTCCATGATCATCATTAGTAATTTCTTCCTTCTCAGAAGTTCCTTAGTCCCTCTTATGTTTTTGTCTTATCACATTTACTACTTCTTACAGGGATGGATCCAAGTTCAATAAGGCCTGAAGTTTAAACACTGCAGAGGGCTCTTTAGGAAAAATAAGGGGAAGTGATTAGTAAAAAATTTAATATGAATGTGAATATTTATTTAGAACAAGGAAATCACAAAATCTAGAAAAAACAATATTTTCATTAAGTAATTTCCTGTTGAAATTATTTAATTGTAATATTTTCTATAGAGAAATGAAAAGACAATTCAGGCTTTTCTCTCTAATAGTTGGTCACAATTGTTTTGCTGTTGGTAATTGAAAAAATATAAACATACATCTTTAATATACACATACTCTTTTTAAAATATATATTTTATTGATTTTTTACAGAGAGGAAGGGAGAGAGATTGAGAGCTAGAAACATCAATGAGAGAGAAACATCGGTCAGCTGCCTCCTGCACAACTCCTACTGGGGATGTGCCCGCAACCAAGGTACATGCCCTTGACCGGAATCAAACCTGGGACTTTTCAGTCCTCAGGCCGACGCTCTATCCACTGAGCCAAACTGGTCAGGGCTACACATACTCTGTCATACTGCCACCAGGTTGTCAATAGATACCTATACATTTTGTGTTTTTATGCAGTTGCCAATGATAAGGACAAAATGTATGGTGTGTGTATAATTGCCTAACTACTTATGCTGTGTTATTGAGAGTATTCCTGACTTTGGACAGTTCTGTTTTGACCAGGCACTGCCAAGAATCAAACCACCTGTTTACAGTTTTCCATATCTGATTACAAGAATTTCCGTAATCTGATTACAGACTAACTATTGGTTCCATAGACTTCAAACATTTTGTCCCCTCCACTACCCACCTATGAGCCACAGGGCATGTTTCTGTCATAATAAAGCTTCTGTTCTATACCCTCATGCCATGACCACACAATGAGTCAGCACATGGGATGATGAGATGTTTCTAAAAATCACTCCTACACCTGTGCAGCTGATATTCAGTTCAAACGAAGTATTCATGAGCCCCATACATATATTTTAATATGTGTGTTCTCATCTAAGTGTATTCTCAATATAATTTCTCTTTTGCTACATGTCAAAAATACCTTTAGCCATGCCAATAGTGGAGAAAGTAAGAGAGGAAAGAGACAGTGTAACTAACTGCAGGTTATTTTAAATCTCAATTTTGTAAATTTTACAAAAATGTATGATCATGTAAGTATGTTCATAGAGTCTTTCCCAGAGCACACATAAGTGAGGAGCACTGACACTTGAGTTTCAATCACTTCAAAGTCTGCTTCTGCTTTAACTTTGTAGTATCATGATTTATGCCTTTATATCATAATATCTTTGTATTTCCAGTTCCTGGTACAGTTCATTCCACATAGAAGCAACTCAGAGAATTTTGTTGCATTAACTAAGTAATGCATATACACTAATGGGAAAGCTAGTGTAGCCTGATCTCTCTCCCCAAACAGTTGAGTGTGCAGAAGAATCTCAGGCTGTCCAACTCAAGGTTGGGCCTTCTCGTTAGAGTCAGTAGCTTTGGTCTTGAGTTTCTCTGGAACCTCAGAGCTTCTTTTCTTCCCCTGTTCTCAACAACTTCAGAGGCTTCTGGGTGAGGATTTCTGTAAGAACCATAACTTATTAATTTAAATAATATGATATCATAATTTAAAATAATGATTACAGTAAGATATTGGTAAATTAAATTATGACACATCTATAAAATGGAATGCTATCTTAAAATGCATGAGATAGAACTATGCCTTTTAGGATGGAAAAATATCCAGGGTATATCATTAAGTGGGGGAAAATGCTCCACTCAAAAATCATTACCAGTTCAAGCCTCTCCAACAGCATTTTGTCGTTCCAGTTTGCCTGCTCAGCTAACCCCACTACCATTTCCTTTCTGCAATCTCAGTTGAACTTTCTGTCCACAGATCTCTCTACTTTCTCCCAATTTTTTGCAGCTTTCCTCATATCCAATTTGGAATCCATGACCATTATTTCAACAATTCTCTTGCAAATATGCGAAACTCCCTTGACTCTTGTACCTTTGCTTCCCCCCCCATTCTTTAAATTGTTGAAAAATAAATAAATCTATTTTAAATGTACAATTCAATGGCATTAAGTGTGTTTATGATGTTGTGTAACCATCACCACCATTCATCCCCGGAACTCTTCATATTGCAAAACTGAAACTCTGAGCTATTAAACACTAGCTTTCCATTTCCTCCTCCTGCTTGTGCCCAGTAGTCACTGTTCTGCTTTCCACCTCCATGATGGTGAGCACTCTAGGAACTTTATGTAAGTACAATTAGACAGCATTTGTCTTTTTGTGACTGGCTTATTATGTTAGCATAGTTTTTCCTCAGTTACCTTGGAATTAATTTAAACTATGAGAAAAAGGTTATAATGTTTTCATGTAGTACATATTTGGTTCTTTAAATATAATTGTGACAAATAACAGAAAGAATTAAGGAATTCTGATCCACACAAAACACCAACATTTTGGGTTGTAAGTTAAAGAAATGCCTTAAAAAATATGTAGTAGACAATACAAACAGGAATACCTTATGGGGGGGGATAGGAATACAGTTAGAAATAAATTAAAAAATCACACTGAAATGACTCAATTTCTTTAAAAAATCTGAGCAAAAAAAAAAAAAAAAAAAAAAAAAGTAGCACTGCACTTCCATAGTAACATAATGTCACTTAGTAAGGTTCTTCCACAATGTAGCATGTGTCAGAATTTCCTTTTTTTTTAAGATTCAATAATAGTCCATGGTATGTGTATCCCACACTTCACTTATCTGGACACTTGTATTGCTTCCATGTGTCATTTAGAATTTCTATTCTTTTATTGTTTCCACAATCTATATAGATAGATATGTAGATATTGATATATTGATACTTCCATTTGGTTCATAAATTGTTTTTCTTGACTTTCTCTGTTAGTTCTTTGAGCATCTTTAAGACAGTTGTTTTAAAACTATTAAGTCTACCATCTGGTGTTTCTCTGGGACTGTTTTTATTTTAATTTTTCCCATTGAATGAGTGATACTTTCCCATTCTTTGTATGCCCTGTGATTTGTTGTTTAAAACCTGACATTTGCATCTAATAATATGGTAACTCTGGAAATCAGATTATCTCCCTACCCCAGGGGGATTTCAGATTTTTTTTCTGAGTCTGTTATCTTTTTCTGGGTACCTCTGTCTGGGTATGTGTGGTATGTGTACATATACTTGTCCCCATATATGCACAGTTGATTTTGAATAATTTCTGGGGGGAAAGATAAAAATAAAATGGGAGGAGGCACTGGCTCTCCAAATGCCCTCAAAATCACTTCAGCCAAAGAGGGAGGGGCTTGCTACAATGGCTGTTTGTACCTCTGTGATCAGAAGCAGCAAATAGCAATCAGATCACAAATCCCCAATATTGCCCATTCTGGCTCCTGAAAGCTTCTCAAGCTGCTCAAGCTTCTCAAGCTTCTCAAGCTGTTCTAGGATCTTAAGCAAAACTGCTTGCCAGGGAGGGTAGGATGCAGGGGGCAGGGAGGTATAGCATAGGTAGATGACACCATGCTATGAGCTGGAATTGATTGAATTTAGCCACAATATCCAAGCCTTCTCCTGGAACGTGCTAGATTCCAAAGTTCCAAAATAGGTATACTGAACAAATTCCTTTAGTGCAATTTTTGTCTAGGTGGGAAGACAGATTTCTAGTGCTTCCTACTCTGCCACCTTCCCAAAATCCTCTCTGTTCCTTTGCTTTTTAAATTACACTTCTCTACATGGCAAAAGTTCAACTTTGGACCAATCCAGTTGCTTCTCTTCTACTTACAATCAAGCAGTAGAATTCTACTGCTTGTCAATCAAACTACAGAAAATCATTTTACTGAATATATGGCTAACATACTGAAACCTACACAATTCTAACCACTCTTTCTTTAAAAAGTTCTATACACTTCTTCATTTTCCTCTTACTTCTTTTTACCTTTAAAATTATTTTATTTATTAATGAGAGAAAGAGAGAGAGAGAGAGAGATATCAATTTGTTGTTCCACTTATCTAAGCATTGATTGGCTGATTCTTATATGTGCCCTGACCCAGGATCAAACCCACACCCTTAGCTTATCAGGGCAATGCTCTAACCACCTGGCCAGAGACTTTTTTCCCACTTTTAAAAAAATATATTTTTAACAAAAGAATTTTTTGTCCAATGCTCTATCCCTAGTTATCTTTGTATTAAAACAAGTTTTTAAAAATTTATCTTTATTGTTTACAGCATTTCAGATTTTCTCCTTTCTCCCCCCATTAAACCCCTCCACCCCAAACTTGCCTTCACCACCCTGTTGTCTGTGTCCATGGATTATACATATCGTATCTAATAAAAGTGTAATATTAAAATTGACCATTCCTTTGGGATGCCTAAGCATGCCCACCAGCCAATCAGAGTGGCTGTATGCAAATTAACCCAGCCAAGATGGAGGCCGGCATTCACAGAGCTGAGTAAACAGGCAGCTTCTGTTGCAGCAGGAGTAAAACTGTTTGCCAGCTGCCTGGGTTTCTCCCTGCTCCAGGCAACAACATATTTGCAACATTGTCTCAATTATAAAAGCCTTGAGCTGAAGCAAACAGCAGTCCTGCCTAGAGTCTACTAAGGCGACATTGTCTCAATTATAGAAGTCATGGGCTGAAGCAGACAGGAGACTTCATTACCTGCCTAGGCTCGGCTTAAAGGAATAGTGTATCAATTATAGAAGATAAACAAACCCCAGAAACCTGCTTCCGGCCAGTTTTGCTGGGACATTGGGTCAATGGGAGCTGTGGGCAGCCTGAAAGCCTGAAAACACCCCTCAGTCCACCACCCAGGCTGGCCACACCCCAATGGGGTGAGGGTCCCCACTGTGGGGCTTGGCCAGCCTGGAGACAGCCATCAGCCCCTCACCCAGGCTAGTCAGGCATGCCAGCAGGTGGAGATCCCCTAAGGGGTCTCAGACTGCGAGAGGGCACAGGCTGGGCTGAGGGACCTCCTGAGTGCACAAATTTTTGTGCACTGGGCCCCTAGTATGCATATAAATTCTCTGGTTAATCTCTTCCCACCCCTTCTTTTCCCCTTCTCTCTGAGATTCATATTCCTAGTTCTTAACACAGTGTGGCACATGCTAGATATTAATTTTAAATAAATAGACATAGAGAAGTACACAAATTAAAATAGAAAACACAGTTGTATTATATGCTTTATCAAATTTGGACACATTACCATATTTGGTCTGCAGTTTTCTTTTAAGAAATTAAATATTGCAGATAATATGGAAGCCACCTAGGCAAGCTTCCTGGATCCTATTCACCTCCCTCCATCACTAACACTATTGTTGCTGTTAGTAATTTGGTGTTTATCTTTTTCATGAAAGTTTTTGTGCTCTACTACGTATTTACCCCATAATAATAATAGCATTGTTCTCAAGTATTATAAACTTTATATAAATGACACTACCTATATTAATAAAAGGATAATATGCAAATTGGTCACAATGCCCTCACAGTCACAACCAGATATGCTAATTAGTCACGACCGGTATGCAAATTGATCATCACTCCAATACAAAAGATGGCCACCCCCATGTGGTCAAAAATAGCCACAAGATGGCCAACACAAGATGACCTGCAAGGGAGGGTTGCTGTGGGCTATCAGGCCAGCAGGGGAGGGCAGTTGGGGGTGAGCAGACCTGCAGGGGAGGGCAGTTACGGGCAACTGAGCTGGCAGGGGAGGGCAGTCGGGGGTGATCGGGCCAGCAGGGAGGGCAGTTCAGGGAAATCAGGCCAGCAGGGGAACAGTTAGTTAGGCATTGATGAGGCTGACAGGGGAGTGGTTAGGGGCAACCAGGCAGGCAGGCAGGCTAGCAGTTTGGAGCCAGGAGTCCTGGATTGTGAGAGGGATATCTCAGATTGGAGAGGGTGTCGCCTGGGCCTTTAGTATTCTACATAATCACCCTACATTTATTTCCTTCTCCATTATGTTTTTCATATAGATCCATGTTTATACCTATAGTTACAGTTCATTTTAAGTTATATTTGCTTGCTTGTATCACAATTTGCTTTTCCATTTTCCTATTGATGAACATTCAACTGATTTCCAGACTTTTACTATTACTAGCATGGCTATAATGAATATTCAGGTGTGCTGTGTGACAGTCTCCTAAAAGTTCCTCTAGGAAGAACCTGCATGAGGGCTGGGAAGTTGGGACATAAAATTAAGAGCAGTTGATCTCTACAGACATTGTCAAATTATTCTTTAAATAATCTGTACAAATTACTATTTTCAACAAAAATATTTAAAAGTTCTCCTTGCTCCACATCTAAGTCACCATTTGGTTTTGTCAGGCTTTAAATATATTTCTAATATCATGATATCAAATGTCAACTTTTTTTTTCTTGTTGAAAGTATTACATGTCCCCCTTTCTCACATTGATCTATGCCAGTCTGCCCCCGTCCCCCACCATAGGCCTTCACTTCCCTATTGTCTGTGTCCATGGGCTATGTATGTATGCATACAAGTTCATTGGTTGATCTCTTCTCACCCACCCACCATCCTCGTCCTTCCCTCTGAGGTTTGGCAGTCTGTTTGATGCTTCCATGTCTCTATATCTACTTTTGTTCATGAGTTTATGTTTTTTTTTAGGTTCCACAAATGAGTGAGATCATGTGATACTTATCTTTCTGGGACTGGCTTATTTTGCTCAGCATAATGCTCTCCAGATCCAACCATGCTTTTGCAAATGGTAATAGTTCTTTCTTTTTTATAGCTGCATAGTATGCCAATGTGTAGATGTACCATGATTTTTTAATCCACTCATCTGATGATGGGCATTTAGGCTGGTTCAAAATTTTAGCTATTGTAAACTGTGCTGCTATGAACATAGGGTTGTATATATTCTTTCTAATTGCTGTTTCTGGTTATATTCCTAGAAGTAGGATCACTGGGTTAGATGGCAGTTTTATTTTTAATTTTTTGAGAAAACTCCAAACTGTTTCCACAGAAGCTGTATCAGTCTGCATTCCCACCAGCAGTGGGTTCCCTTTTCTCTACATCCTTGCCAACATTTGCCATTAGCTGATTTGTTAATGACACTCATTCTGACAGATATGAGGTGGTACCTCATTGTTTTGATTTACATCTCTCAGATGATTAGTGACTTTGAGCATTGTTTCATATGCCTTTTGGCCTTCTGTATATCTACTTTGGAGAAGTGTCTATTTAGGTCCTTTGCCCATGTTTTAATTGAATTGTTTATCTTCCTTTTGTTAAGTTGTCTGAGTTCCCTATAAAGTTTTGAGATTAACCCCTTATCAGATGTCACATATGTTCTCCCATACAGTGGGCTCTCTTGTTATTTTGTTGATTATTTCTTTTGTTTATTTTCTCCTTAGTCTCCGTTGTACCAGGAGATATACTGGTAAACATATTGTTATGAGAGATGTTTGAGGTTTTGCTGTCTACGGTTTCCTCTACGATTTTTATGGTTTCACAACTTACATTTAAGTCTTTTATCCATTTTGAGTTTATTTTTGTGTATGATGTAAGTTGGTGGTCCAATTTCACTTTTTGCATGTATCTGTCCAATTTTCCCAACACCATTTATGGAAGAGACTGTCTTGACTTCATTGTATGCTCCTGTTGCCTTTATCAAATATTAATAGAGCATAATGGCAGGGGTCAATTTCTGGATTCTCTGTTCTGTTGCATTAGTTTATATGCCTGTTATTCTGTCAGTACTAAGCTGTTTTGAGTATAGTGGTTTTGTATTATAACTTGATATCTGGTATTGTGATCCCTCTAACTTTGTTCTTCTTTCTCAATATTGCTGCAGCTATTTTGGGTCTTTCTTGATTCCGTATAACTCTGGAGAGTTTTTTTAACGTCTGTGAAATATGCCATTGTATTTTAATAGAGATTTCATTGAATCTATACATTACTTTGGGTAGTATTGATTTTTTAAAATATATTTTATTAATTTTTTACAGAGAGGAAGGGAGAAGGATAGAGAGTCAGAAACATGGATGAGAGAGAAACATCGATCAGCTGCCTCCTGCACACCCCCCACTGGGGATGTGCCCGCAACCAAGGTACATGCCAATGACCAGAATTGAACCTGGGACCCTTCAGTCCAGAAGCCGATGCTCTATCCACTGAGCCAAACCGGTTAGGGCGGTAGTATGAATATTTTAATAATGTTGATTTTGCCAATCCAAGAACAGTATATTCTTCTACTTGTGCAAATCTTCCTTTATTTCATTTTTCAACAACTGTAGTTTTATGAGTACAGGTCTTTTGCCTCTTTAGTTAAGTTTATTCCTATGCATCTTAATTTTTTGGTTGTAATGGTACATGGTATTTTTTTTTTCATTTCACTTTCTGAGAGTTCATTATTGGTGTATAAAAGTGCCACATGTTTTTGGGTGTTAATTTTATATCCTGCCACCTTGTTGAATTCATTATCTAGTAATTTTTAATGGATTCTGTACAGTTTTCTATTTACCCTATCATGTTATCTACAAATAATGACAGTTTTACTTCCTCCTTTCCAATTTGGATACCTTTTATTTCTTATTCTTGTCTGATAGCTATGGCTAGCACTTCCAGTGGGGAGTGTGCAGGAGGCAGCTGATTAATGTTTCTCTCTCATAGATATTTCTAGCTCTCTATCCCTCTCCCTTCCTCTCTATAAAAAAATCAATACAATATATTTTTTAAAAAAAGAAAGAAAGAAAGAAAGGGTGTTAGCCCTGGCTGGTTTGGCTCAGTAGATTGAGCGTGGGCCAGCAGACTGAAGGAGCCCGGGTTCACTTCTGGTCAGGGGCACATGCCCAGGTTGTGGAATCAATCCTCAATAGCGGGCATGCAGGAGGCAGCCTGTGGGTGATTCTCTCTCATCATTAATGTTTCTGTTTCTCTCTCCCTCTCCCTTCATCTCTGAAATCAATAAAAATATATTTTTTTATAAAAGGATGTTGGATTTTGTCAAATGCTTTTTCTACATCAATTGATATGATCATGTGATTTTTGGCTTGCAGTCTATTAATGGACTGTATCACATTTACATATTTGCGGATACTTTACCAGCCTTGCATCCCCAGAATAAATCTCACTTGGTCGTGTGTATGATATTTTTAATGTATTGCTGGATCCAATTTGCTAAAAGTTTGTTGAGGGTTTTAGCATCTATGTTCATCAGAGATATTGGCCTGTAATTCTCTTTCTTTATAGTGTCTTTATCTGGTTTTGGGATTAGGTTAATGCTGGCTTCATAGAAAGAGCTTGAAAGTGTTCCTTCCTCTTGAATTTTTTGGGATAGTTTGAGGAGGACAGGCGTTAGTTCTTTTTTGAATGTTTGATAAAACTCCCTCATGAAGCCATCCAGACCAGGATTTTTGTTTACTGGGAGGTTGTGTGTGTGTGTGTGTGTTCTTTTTTTATACTGCATCTATTTTGTCAGCCTATTCAGGGTTTTTATTCTTCCCGATTGAGCTTTGGAAGATTGTATTTTTCTAGGACTATGTCTATTTCATCAAGGTTGTCCAGTTTGTTGGAATATAATTATTCATAGTATTTTTTATGATCCTCTGTATCTCTGTGGGGTCAGTTGTTACTTCATCTCTTTCATTTCTGATTTTGTTTATATGGGTCCTCTCTCTTTGTTTCTTGGTGATCCTGGCTAGAGGTTCTTCAATCTTATTTATCCTTTCAAAGAACTGCTCTTGGTTTTATTGATCTTTTGTATTATTTTTTTGGTCTCAATGTCTTTTATTTTGGCTCTGATCTTTATTATTTACTTCCTTCTACTTACTCTAGACTTTTCTTGTTGTCTCTGTCTAATTCTTTCAATTGTAGAGTTAGAAAACTTATTACAAGTTTTTCTTTCTTTTTTTTTCTTTCTTTTTGTTATTTATTTATTTATTTATTTATTTATTTATTTATTTATTTATTTTGAAGTAGGCCTGTAGAGCTATGAATTTCCCTCTCAGGACTGCTTTCACTATAGATTTTGGATTGTTTTGTTTTCACTGTCATTTGTTTCCAGATGCTTTTTATTTCTTCTTTGATCTAGTAAGTTGGTAACCCATTCATTCTTTCATGCTGCTTAACCTCCATGTGTTTGCTTGTATTTTATTGTTTTTATTGTAGTTGATTTCTAATTTTATGCCATTGTGATTTTAGAAGATACTTGATATAATTTCAATCTTCTTGAATTTGGAGAGACTGTGCCTGCGTACTAACATATGGTCTATCTTTGAAAATGTCCCATGTGCATCTTTCCCTCTCCCTACCAAAGAAAACTCTTTGCCTATTTTTTCATTGAGTTAATTCTTTCTCATTCTCTCTCTAATTTTAAGCAATCATATACTATGACAATTGACCCCTTGTGAGCTATATGCATTGTATTATTTTCTTTCAATCTTAACTTTATTTATACTATCTTTTTAATAAAGGAGTTTAATATTTTAAAGGAGTCTAATTAATCAATTCTTTCCTTTCCTTTATTCAATTACTTCAATAATGCTTTATTTTTTTCTAATTATCTTGCATATCTTTGTTGGATTTATCTGTAGGTAAAGTATAGATTTTTTTTGTCACTTCACAAAATATATTACTATTCTAATGGATTATTAGAAATGTTATTGATTATTCTGAGCTCAGACCCAAAAATATGGACATTCAAGTTCATTTTAGAATTTTATACTGTTTCATTACTGGGAATACTATTACTTCTTAAGTTATTTAATATGCTTTATGTCTTGCTTTTCAATCTTGTACATTTTATGTTTTTGTTTTAAATTCTTTATTGTTTAAAGTATCACTGTTAGTATTACATGTCTCCTTTTTCCCAATTGACCTCTCCCAAGCCACTCCCTACCTGCACATGCTCTCACTCTCTTAGTGTCTGTGTCCATTGGTTATGCTTATATGCATGCATATAAGTGCTTTATTTGGTTGATCTCTTACCTCCTTCCCTCCCCTTCCTTCCCATTGAAGTTTGACAGTCTGTTTGATGCTTCTATGTCTCTGGATCTATTTTAGTTCAACAGTTTATGTTGCTCATTATATTCCACAAATGAGTAAGGTCATGTGATATTTCTTTCTCCAACTGACTTATTTCACTTAGTATAATACTCTGCAGGTCCATTCATGCTGTTGCAAATGGTAAGAGTTCTTTTTTTATTTTCTTTTCTTTTTTTTTTACAGCAGCATAGTATTCTATTGTGTAGATGTACCACCATTTTTAAATCCATTTATGAGCTGATGGGCATTTAGGTTGTTTCCAAATCTTATGTAATGCAAATTGTGTTGCTATGAACATAGCGGTGCATATGTCCTCTCTGATAGGGATTTCTGATTCCTTGGGATATATTACTAGAAGTGGGATTACTGTGTCAAATAGGAGTTCCATTTTAAATTTTTTGAGGAAACTTCATATTGTTTTCCATAGTGGCTGCATCTGTCTGCATTCCCACCAGCAGTGCAGGAGGGTTCCTTTTTCTCCACATCCTCACCAGCACATGCTGTTTGCTGATTTGTTGATGATAGCCATTTTGACAGGTGTGAGATGGTATCTCATTGTCATTTTTATTTGCATCTCTTGGATGATTAGCACTTTGAGCATGTTTGCATATGTCATTTGGCCTCTGTTTGTCCACTTTCAAAAAGTGTCTATTTAGGTGTACAAAAAAAGTCATAGATTTCTGGGTGTTAACTTTGTATCCTGCTATAATGCCAAATATATTTATTAAATCTAGTACTTTTTTGATGTAGTCTTTTGGGTTTTCTATGTAAAATATCATGTCACCTACAAATAATGACAGTTTTACTTCTTATTTTCCAATTTGGATGGCTTTTTATTTCTTCTTCTTGTCTCATTGCTATGGCTAGCACTTCAAGTACTAAAACGAACAGGAGTGGTGAGAGTGGGTATCCCTGTCTTGTTCCTATTCTTAGGGAAATGATTTTAGTTTTTGCCCATTGAGTATGCTGTTGGCTGTACGTTTGTCATATAAGGCTTTTATTATGTTGATGTCTGATCCCTCAATTTCCACTTTGCTAAGAGTTTTTATCAGGAAAGGGTTTTGGATTTTATCAAATCATTTTTTCTGCATCAATTTATATGATTCTTTCAATAAAGAATTTTTCAATTCTTTGTTGATGTGCTGTATACATTTATTGATTTGTGGATATTGTACCAGCCTTGAATCCTGGGAATAAATCCCACTTGGTCATGGTATATAAACTTTCTAATGCAATGCTGGATCCGATTTGCTAGGATTTTAGCATCCATGTTCATTAGAGACATTGGCCTATAATTTTCTTTGTAGTGTCCTTATCTGGTTTTGGTATTAGGATAATGCTGGCTTCATAGAAAGAGCATGGAAGTGCTCCTTCCTCTTGAATTTTTTGGAATAGTCTGAGGAGGATAGGTTTTATTTTTTCTTTGAATGTTTGGCAAAACTCCCCTGTGAAGTCGTCTGGCCTTGGGCTTTTATTTGCTGGAAGTTATTTAATTACTGCTTCAATTTCCTCCATAGGAATTGGCCTATTCAGATTTTTTTATTCATCCTGATTGAGTTTTGGAAGGTTATATTTTTCTAGGAATATGTGCATTTCTTCTAGGTTGACAAGTTTGTTGGAATAGAGCTGTTCATTGTATTTTTTAACAATTCTTTGTATTTTTGTGGGGTCTATTGTTATTTCACCTCTTTTATTTCTGATTTTGTTGATTTGCATCTGTAGGTAGGGCACAGGAGGTTTATCTCGGTGCAGTGGCTGATGCAATGCTGTGAGCACACGCCAGCAGTTCAGATCTTTCTGGCAAACCAGGAAGATGGCAATGCCCACCTGAGCCCCTCCTAGAGCCACATACACAGTACCCCAACCTTTACGCTCATTGGCTCCCTAAGAAGACCTGGTGTTCCATGATTGGCCACCTCTGCTATATATACTGCTGTACTTCCTCAATAAAACTAGACCTGTGTCACAGAACCTGGTCTCCTGAGTCGTGCATGCAAGCGTCCTAGCGCTTAGGGGCTCCGTTGTCCTCACCCCTGGGAGACACCCTGCTTCATGCATCCTTTCTCTTTGCTTCTTGTTGAGCCTGGCTGGAGGTTCATCAATCTTGTTTATCCTTTCAAAGAACCAACTCTTGGTTTTATTAACTCTTTGCATTGTTTTTTATTGTTGTTGCTGTCTATGTCATTTATTTTGGCTCTGATCTTTATTATTTCCTTCATTCTGCTTACTCTGGGCTTTTCTTGTTGCTCTTTTTCTAGTTCTCTAAGTTGTAGAGTTAGATAATTTATTACCAGTTTTTCTTATTTATTTATTTTTTTGAGGTAGACCTGTAATGCTATGATATTCCCTCTCAGGACTGCTTTCACTATGTTTCATACATTTTGGATTGTTGTGTTTTCATTGTCACTTGTTTCCAGGATGTTTGTTATTTCTTCTTTGATCTCTTTGGTAACCCATTCATTGTTTAATAATATGCTATTTAGCCTCCAAGTGTTTGAATTTTTTATTGTTTTTACTTTAGTTTATTTCTAATATTATGCCATTGTGATCTGAGAAGATGCTTGATATGATTTCAATCTTCTTGAATTTGAAGAAACTTTGCCTGTGTCTCAATATGTGATCTATGTTTAAAAATATCCCATGTGCACTTGAGAAGAAAGTATATTCTATATCTTTGGGGTGCAATGTTTGGAAGATGTTGATTAAGCACATCTGATCTAGTGAATCATTTAGGATTGATGATTCTTTGCTGATTCTTTGTCTAGAGGATTTATCCAGTGATGTCAATGAGGTATTAAAGTCCCCTACTATAATTGAATTGCTGTCTTCTCTCCCTTGATATCATCCAGAAGTGTGTGTGTGTGTGTGTGTGTGTGTGTATTATACATATCTAAACTAATAAAAGCGAAATAGTAAAATTAACCTTTTCTCCGAGACAGGGTAAGCCACGCCCACCATCCAATCAGAGTGGCTGTATGCAAATTAGCCCAGGCAAGATGGTGGCCGGGAGCCTCGGAGAGAGCAGCGGGTGAATCATGGAAACCAGCGGGCAGCAGAGTGGGCTGGGCAGGTGGTGGCTGATGCCTTGCAGGGTCCAGGCAGTAAGGCCTCACACCCCAGCGCTGTGAGCTCCGCTTTGGCTCCGAGCCGCTGGGGAAGGAGGCGCGGAGGACCTGGCCTGCGGGGCGGAAAGGCCCCACACTCCAGCGGCTCTGAACTCCATTTCAGCTCAGAGCCGCTGAGCTCAGAGCTGCTGGGGAAGGAGGCGCGGAGGAATTGGCCTGAGGGGCGGAAAGGCCCCGCACCCCAGCGGCTCTGAGCTCCATTTCGGCTCAGAGCCGCTGGGGAAGGAGGCGCGGAGGACTTGGCCTGCGGGGCAGAAAGGCCCCACACCCCAGCGGTTCTGAGCTCCATTTCGGCTCAGAGCCGCTGGGGAAGGAGGCGCGGAGGACTTGGCCTACGGGGCGAAAAGGCCCCGCACCCCAGCGG
>PVJC01031837.1:0-20320 GCA_004026665.1 Murina feae | reverse complement strand
CAGCTTCACTTTCCCTCCTGCCGCAATGGAAAGGGCTGTTTACTCAGGTCCGGGAGTGGCGGCCGCCATGTTGGCTGGGCTAATTTGCATACAGCCGCTCTGATTGGCTGGTGGGCGTGGCTTACCCTGTCTCGGCGAAACGGTTAATTTTAATATTTCGCTTTTATTAGTTTAGATAATTTTCTGAAGAAATAAGCAATATGTGCCTATTTAAAAATATTTAAACTTTATAGATATATACATATGAGATATGAGAGGAAAGCCACTCATATTATCTCTACCTCAACTACCAAATAACTGCTTGTGAAAAGTACATCAATGTTTTTTCTATACACATAATGTTGTTACAATTTTTTTTTAATCTTCACTCAAGGAATTTCCCCCCAGCATTGATTTTTAGAGAGAGTGGAATGGAGGGAGGAGGGGGAGAGAGAACATTGTCTATGTGAAAAAGACACATTGATTGGTTGCCTCCTGCACACGCCCTCACTGTGGGGGGCAGGGATCAAATCTGCAACCCAGGTGAATGTCCTTGACCAGGAATCAAACCTGAGACCCTCTGGTGCACAGGTTGACACTGAGAATGCCAGCCAGGACTGTTACGACTTTTTAAAAGATAATTTTAGTATCATACAATACTTGTACCTTATAACTTGATCTTTCAGCTTATCAATTTATTTCGAATATCTTGTAAATTTTTACATTTTTAGATATTTTATTGTTTTTAACCACAACTTAGTATCCCACTAAACACATGTCATAATTTATTTAAACAATTCTCTACTGATGGATATTTGCATAGTATCCAGATTTTCAACATTACAGTCAACAATAAAATGTTGCATATGTCTAGTTGAGTGAGTATTTGGGTAAAATAAATTTTTAGATGTGGAATTTGTCCTTTGTATTAGTTTCCTAGGACTGCTGTAACAAAGTACCACAAACTGGGTGACTTAAAACAATAGAAATGTATTATCTCACAGTTCTGAAGACTAGAAATCCAAAATTAAGGTACCTGCAGGACCATACTTCCTCTGAAACCTCTCAGGGAGCTCTTCCTGCCCTTTCCTAGTTTCTGGTGGTTTGCTGGAAATATTTGGCATTTCTTGTCTTGTAGCTGCATCACTCTAATCTCTGCCTTCAGCATCACATAGTGCTCCTTGTGTGTATCTGTCTTCACATGACTATTTTGTTATAAGGACACCAGTCATATTGAATTAGGGACCAATTCCACTCCAGGTTGACCTCATCTAAACTAATTATATCTGCAACCACCTTATTTCCAAATCAGGTCACATTCTGAGGTACTGGGGAGCTGGGGGTTAGGACTTTAACATGCCTCTTGTGAATTTAGATTCTCATCAATAATTTATGAGAGTGCCAGTTTCTTATCTTTCAGCTATACTAGGTATTTTTTCTTATTTTCTAATCTAAGTAAAAATTTCTAACCTATTTTATTTTGCATTTTAAAAATTATTAATTAACTAGAGGCTTGGTGCACAGATTTGTGCACTGGTTGGGTCACTCGGCATGGCCTGCAGGGATGGGGCTAAACAGGCATCCAATATACCCCAAGAGATGTAGTAGTCCGTGAAGGAGTAGGCGGCCAGGGAGGAGCCACTCCCATCATCCCCACCCCACTCATCCCAGTCAGCTGAGCGTTTGCCCCTGCTCCCTCCCCATCTCACTCTCTTCCTTGCCCCACCACCCTGTCTTCCAGCACTGCTCCTCACATCTCCTGGTCTGCCACACCCAACTGAAGGAGAAGTGGGTCCCTAGGCCAGAGCTACCTCGGCCTTGCTAGGGGTGCAGACTGAGGCTCAGAGTAGTGGGGTGAATGCCCAAGGGATGCCTGAGGCAGACCAGGGAGTCACAGTAGCTGGCTGGCAAGGCCACCCACTTCGCACACCGTCCTGCAAATCCTAGGGTGGCTCCAGTCTGATAGGAGGAGGCAGATGCTAGAGACAGAGTTCGTGGACTCTTTTTTCCCCTCCCTCTGTCTCTCGATTCCAGCTGCCCAGGGAGGAGTTAACGGGGGTTGACGGGGGTTAGGAACAGTGGTATTTGGGCCAATGGCCCGACCTCCCAATGCAAACTGCAGCTCAGCCCCACCTGCTTACCATCTTTCATAGACTCAATCACCTGTTTCTCTTTTTGTCTGTCCAAGTTACTCCCCCTGGTGATCAGTGCATGTCATAGCAACTGGTTGACAGGTCAACCAATCGACCAGTCACTTAGGCTTTTATACATATACTAGGGGCCCGGTGCACAAAAATTTGTGCACTCAGGAGGTCCCTCAGCCTGGCCTGTGCCCTCTCGCAATCTGGGAACCCTCTGGGGATGTCCACTTGCTGGCATGCCTGGTTAGCCTGGGTGAGGGGCTGATGGCTGTTTGCAGGCTGACCAAGCCCCCCAGTGTGGACCCTCACCCCATTGGGGTGTGGGCAGCCTGGGTGACAGTCTGAGGGCCGTTTTCAGGCTGCCCACAGTCCCTTCAGATTTTGGTCCCTAATGGGGTGCCTTGGCAGCCTGGGTGAGAAGCTGAGGGGTGTTTTCAGGCTGCCCACAGTTCCTTCAGGTTTTGGGTCCCTCATGGGGTATGTGGCCAGCCTGGGTGAGGGGCTGATGGCTGTTTGCAGGCTGGCCAAGCCCCTAAGTGGGGTCCCTCACCCTATTGGGGTGTGGCCAGCCTAGGTGTGGGTCTGAGGGCCGTTTCCAGGCTTTCAGACTGCCCACAGCTCCCATTGACCCAATGTCCCAGCAAGGCTGGCTGCAAGCAGGTTTCTGGGGTTTATTTATCTTCTGTAATTGGTACACTGTTCCTTTAAGCCGAGGCCTTGGCAGGTAATGAAGCCTCCTGTTGACTTCAGTTCCGTGGCTTCTATAATTGAAAGAATGTTGCCTTAGTTAGAGCCTAAGCAGACAGTTTCCTCCATCGCTGGTGCAATGGAAGCCTGCTGTTTGCTTCAGCTTCGAGGCTTCTATAATTGAAACAATGTTGCAAATATGTTGCCAGAGCCTGGAGAAGCCCAGCCGGCCGGCAGACAGTTTACTCCTGGTGCAGCGGAAGCCTGCTGTTTACTCTATCTCCATGACTGCCGGCCTCCATCTTGGCTGGGTTAATTTGCATATAGCCAGTCTGATTGGCTGGTGGGCTTGGCTTAGGCGTCCCATAGAAACAGTCAATTTCAATATTACTCTTTTATTAGATTAGACTAGGGGCCCTGGTGCACAAAAATTTGTGCACTCGGGGTGGGGTCCCTCAGCCTGGCCTGTGCCCTATCACAGTCTGTGACCCCTCAAGGGATGTCCACCTGCTGGCATGCCTGGCCAGCTTGGGTGAGGGACTAATGGCTCTTTGCATGCTGGCCAAGCCCCTCAGTGGGGACCCTCATCCCATGGGGGTGTAGCAGGCTGGGTGAGAGGCTGAGGGCCGTTTTCAGGCTGCCCACAGCTCCCATTGACTCAAAATCCCAGCGAGGCTGGCTGGAATCATGTTTTTGGGGTTTATTTATCTTCTATAATTGAAACTTTGTTGCCTTGAGTGGAGGCCTAATCAGGCAACAGAAGCCTCCTGTTTGCTTCAGCTCCATGGCTTCTATAATTGAAACATTGTTGCCTTGAGCAGAGGCCCAGCCAGCCTAGGCAGGCAGTTTCAACTCCATCACTGGTGCAAAAGAAGCCTCCTGTTAGCTCTAGCTCCATGGCTGCCGGCCTCCATCTTGGCTGGGTTAATTTGCATACAGCCGCTCTGATTGGCTGGTGGGTGTGGCTTAGGTGTCTTAGAGTGATGGTTAATTTGCATATTACTCTTTTATCAGATTAGATAGAGTGAAAGATTTTTCATTTGATCTACTGATCACTTGCATTTTTTGTGATTAGCTCCTATAATTTTTTGCTCATGTTCTATTTCATTATTTATCTTTTTTTATTTATTTATAAGTGTTTTTGTTTATTAGAGGAATACATAACCTCTTTGCTTATTATATATGTTATTAGGGGCCTGGTACACAAAAATTTGTACACTCGGGGTGGGGGGGTCCCTCAGCCTGGCCTGTGTCCTCTCACAGTCTGGGACCCCTTGGGGGATGTCCACCTGCTGGCATGCCTGACCAGCCTGGGTGAGGGGCTGATGGCTCTTTGCAGGCTGGCCAAGCCCCCCAGTGGGAACCCTGACCCCATTGGGGTGTGGCCAGCCTGGGTGAGGGGCTGAGGGCTGTTTTCAAGGTGCCCAAAGTCCCTTCAGGGTTCAGGTCCCTACTGGGTGAGGGAGTGAGGGCCATTTTCAGGCTGCCCATAGTTCCCATTGACCCAACGTCCCAGTGAGGCTGACTGGAATCAGGTTTCTGGGGTTTATTTATAATTGAAACTTTGTTGCCTTGAGCGGAGGCTTAGGCAGGCAATGAAACCTCCTGTTTCCTTCAGCTCCGTGGCTTCTATAATTGAAACTTTGTTGCTTTAAGCAGCCTAAGCAGGAAGTTTCCTCCATCACTGGTACAACAGAAGCCTCTTGTTTGCTCTAGCCCGGTGGCTGCTGGCCTCCATCTTGGCTGGGTTAATTTACATACAGCCACTCTGATTGACTGGTGGGCATGGCTTGACTGGTAGGCATGGCTTAGGTGTAATGGAGTGGGGGTCAATTTGAATATTACTCTTTTATTAGATTAGATACTTTCCCTCCAACTTGCCCTTTACTTGTCTTTGCACAGTTTATTATTTTTATTGAAATATAATTGACAAATACATTGTATTGGTTTTAAAGGTACAAAACATGATTTGATATATGTATGAATTGCAAAACAATTATCAAAATAAGGTTAGTTAATTTTCATCACCACACACAGTTACAAATCTTTTTGAGGGGAGGGAGGGAAGATGGGAACTTTTCAGATCTACTCTCTCAATAATTTTCAAATATGCAATACAGTGTTATTAAGTACAATCATGATATACATTACATCTTTAGGCCTGAGGTTGCTTCCTTGGCTGAGGTTTTCACCGAACATAGAAAACTCATGGGCTCCATAAACCCAGAAATGTCTCTCTCTGGTTCAGTCTACTGCTCCTCCCATCTCCACATAGAACCTAGAGGAATGCTGGGAACAGACAGGAGGATGGGGACTAATCATTAACTGTTTCAAGTGATCTTTCAGAGGAGAAATGGGCTTCCTGTCTCCAACAACAACAATCTAGTTACTTTTTATGTTCTGAGAAGACATTTCTGTCCCTGATCCTCAGAGGAAGGTTAAACTGAAATAGGCCTTATTTAGTTGATTTTACGTTCAATTTGGGGCATACACCCGAGGAATGCTTTCACATAGTAAGGGCTCAGTAAATGGCCTGTGGCAAGTCTTGTGGATGGTTAATGGCAGAGTTCAGACCAGGACTCAGAGCTGTAGGCTGTCTTCCCAGCCTCTTTCTGCCAAACACATCCTATTTGCCCTTTGGAGGTGAGGGTAGAGGAATTATGATGGTGATGAAGACAATAGCCCTGTGGGAAATACCACAGAAGTTGTGCCTAGAGAATAGGAGCAAGCCATGGAGTCCACCAGACCCAGCCAGTATTGGGAATCATGGTTTCCAAACAGAGCCTGTGTCAGAGCAGGGGAGAACAGCCATGAGACAGGGTCTCTGCAACCAAGGGAAAAATTTTCGGACCTGCCAGTTGATCTGCTATTGCAGGACCCAGTGACTGTCCCAAGAATGACCTTCCCACAGTATGAAGGCTCATCAGATGTCACATCAGCCCTGCTGATTTAACCACGTCCTCCTGACACAACTCCACAATATCTATTTTTTTGCTAATTTAAGGCACAGAATATATATGTGTATGTGTGTGTGTACAGAAAAAAAAAAAAATATATATATATATATATATATTGTTTTATTGCTTAAAATATTACAAAGAGTAGTACATATATATCCTTTTGTTCCCTCTTGACCTTCCCCCGGCCCCCCCCCCCCCCAGTGTTTTGTGTCCATTAGTTATGCTTATATGCATGCATAAAAGTCCTTTGGTTGATCTCTTACCCTTCCCCCCCACCCCATCCTCCCCGGCCTTCCTGCTACCACATCCTCCTGACACAACTCCACAATATCTTTGATGTTAAGGATTGAACATCAAGGTAGCTCATCTGAGAATCCCTCCATAGAATGAACACCTGCTGAATACCAAATGTCTCCTGCAGTGTTTCTCAAAGTGTAATCTGTGGACCACCTGTCTCACAATTACCCAAGATGCTGATAATAAATGTAAATTCCTAGGCTCTACCCAGACTTACTATATTAGCATCTTTGGGAGTGTCGCCAGGAGTCTGCATATTTGATAACATCCTAGATTATTCTAATTTATGCACACTGACATTTGAGCTCTCCCACGTGATATCAAAAAACACACAAGTTCCCTGGAAATATATAATGATGATGATAAACTCTAACCCATATTCACTCTTTTGTTCATTTATTCATTCAACAAATATTTTTAAAGGTAAAGTCTTATGTAAGGAATTATGTCATGTTCTGTAAAAAGTTAAATTTGACTACTTAGTACTTGTTCCTATTCAATTAAACAAATAGCTGATAGATGCTCACTCTGCTCCAGGCAAGGTGCAAGGTGCTGAGATCCATCATAAATAACTAGTTCTGGGCCCCCCAGGACCTGGGCAGGGCGGGTGGTCCTTAGAGAAGCAATGTGACACAGTATAAGAGGTGCTGTTGAAGTTTGAATAAGATACATGAGACCAGAGATGGAGAGTAATTATATTAAAGGGCAGGAAAAAAAGATCCAAAAAGGTTTCAGAGATGAGATAGCATTTGAAGTGAATCCTAAAGAATGATTAGAATTTTGCCTAGGGGAATGGGCAAGAGGAGCATTCTGGGCAGAGGGAACACAGACACAAAGATTCAGAGCAGAAGGGCAGACACAAAAATGCAAGGTCCAATCAGTGGTTTGGGGTGATTCGCCTACGGGGTGCCTGCCAGCAGGAAACTGACTGAAAATGAAGCCAGACACAGGCAGGTGCCGGATTGGAAGGAACAATGACTGTTATTCCAGAGTCTGAACTTGGTCCTGTGAGCCATTGGTTTCCAAACCTGGCTATGCAGATTCCTGAGTCCTATCCACTACCAGTCTGAGTCAGTCTGGGGTGGAGTCAAAGAGTCTGTGTTTTCACCAAGGTCTGCAGACAATGCACAGCCATGGTTGGGACCCACTGCAGTGAACATTGCCAGGACTTTCAGTAAAGGAGAGGCATTATCATCATTGGACTGTGGGCAGGCTCAGGAGTAAAGTAAATGAGGCACCTATGGAGCAGAATGCAAGGAGGACTTCACTCTCAGTACTTGCATAATCCTGAGAGTAGTGTCTCTAAGTTTTGTGTCTTTGGCACCTCACTCACTGCCCCCTAGTCCCAGCTCTGACACGGGGACAATGGAAAGGCTTGGAGATGGGGAGGGCATATATCAGAAAAGGTCACAAAGAAGCCTGAGAAATAATAGTCCAGATGAGAAATAATGGAGGCTTTAGGGATGGAGAAAAGTCCAGATGGAGAAAAGATCAGAGAGAAAGTAGCACCTGAAAGACTGGGTATGACTGAGGGTAGCAGTGTAGGAAGACACTGGGGTTGTCTGGCCTGAAGCATGGATGGTGGGCACTGAAACAGCAAACATGAAGTAGGTTTGGGAAGCAATAAAGGGTTCCATTTGGGACAGACACATTAGTTGAGTTCTTGCAAGAGGTTTGGCAGAACTATACCACCTCTTCCTCCTAAAGATATATTCTGGTACATCCTTTTGCAAATCTCAACAAATTCAACAACTAATTATTAAGCACCTACTATATGCAAATCCCTGTTCTAGATTGTGCATAAGAGGTCCTTATATATGCAAATGAGTAATTCTAGTGTGCATTGGTCTGTATTAGATCCAGTGATAAAGTATCATTAGTGTCGTTGATACTTAAAGGAAGAATTCATAAGATTAATTCTGGCAATAGGGATTGGAGAAAAAGGCTTCTTAGAGTTGAGATCTGAGCTGGCTCTTGATTGTAAATACAGAGGAGAAGAGCAAGCAAAGAAGATGAAAATTTGAGCAGAAATTCAGAAGTCCTACAGAGTATTAGAATGCACAGAATATTAGAAGACTGCTTTGGAGATGGTGTTCCCACACACATTCATTACACAATTATGCATGTTCAGAACATAGTATGGCAACCATGAGAACACACCTCAGAGGCTTCCAGCTATGGGGAAGCTCAACTGACCAAGGGTCCAACTGCTACACTCTGAAATCCACAGCTGCTCTCAGCCAGTTACTGAGCAGAACAGGGATTCTGTGAGAGGCACATGTCCAGGATATATGGACTCCTTTGATGACCAATTTTGGCTCCAGTAGCCATGTTGAACCTTAATGAGACTACACTGCTGTCTAAGACACTTCTACCCATCTTCCCTTCACTCCCCTTCACTCAGGGTCAAATTACATTGGAGCCTGATGACTCTCACAGCTTTAAGAAGAACTTCCACAGTTTCTTTCACTCCAGACTAGCCCAGTGAAGTATTATGAAGGTAATAATATCAAGGCAGTTCTTTCTCACAGTTCTTTACATATTGAGTCATCCTTAAATACCCTAGTAGAGCTATCTGTTCAAAGAACAGATAGAAATATTTTATTTAAAAAAACAACCAACATGTCTGAAAAAGAATAAATCACTGTACCTTTATGCATATATCAAGATCACTCAAAGAAGGGTGCAGCTGGAATGAAAACACTTTGGGGTTCCAGCAGTAGCCTCAGTGGAGGTGACAGCTGAGCATAATGTTGAGCTGTGTACCTCCTGCTGACTGCCTGGCCCAGCCTCATTGGCTCTCCCAAGTAGTACATAATGGCTATTTTCTAAGGTTCTCTGAATTTCCAAAAATCATATGAGGTAATGGAAAGAGGCTTTGGAGTCAAGCAGACCTTGGTTCAGATAGCAAGTGTGCCACTTTCTGAATGATCTTGAACTGGTTCTGTAACATTTCTGAGCTGCTCTACCCTCATCTGCAAAATGGGGCTAGCACATAAAGCATGCACAGTTACTGTGAGGATTTGGAGATAAAGTATACAGTGTTAGGTATTCTATAATTGGGAGTTCTTATGTCTGTTAGTTTTATCAAAAATTGGGGTTGAATTTACAACTAACAAAATAGTGAAATATTTAAAATGGTTGTTACTTCAAGCCACTAAATTTCACAGTAATTAGTGGCATAGGAATAGATAACCTTTCAGAAAGAGTTTGCCTTTGCATGGTGCCCATGCAACCCTAGAGACCTGAAATGACTCTGCACCCTAAATGCCTTATGAGACTGAGATTATGAGTGTCTTAGAATTTGCCTGCTCACTGTCTCAGAGCTCAAGGTGTATACTGGGGGCATGGGATACACAGAGGAATCCTCCCAGGCCCAGTCTATAAATTGATTCATTTCCTTCAATCCTAACCTTCCATCTGCTTGACCATTGTTTTAAAATGTGGAAGATTAAAAGTGTAGAGAGAAAGAAAAAGAATATAGAAGAGAGAAAATGGAAAGAAAAAGAAGGATGGGTTTCAGATTGCTTGGCATCTGCTCAGAAATGAAGGAATAAAATAAAAACCTCCACATGGAAAAAGGGGCCAGTTTTCACCCATGCTTTGGGAACGCCACCCATTGTTTGATACCAACCCCACCTTAGAGGATGAGTCAAGAAAAACAGCTAATGGCCAACAGAACTCCTTTATCTTCAGTTTTTATTTGACATTGGTTCATTCTTTCATTCATTCACTCATAAACATCTACTCTAATAAAAGCGTAATATTGAAATAGACCATTTCTCCGGGACACCTAAGCCACGCCCGCCAGCCAATCAGAGTGGCTATATGCAAATTAACCCAGTCAAGATGGAGGCCAACCACCACAGAACTAGATCAAACAGGAGGCTTCCGTTGCACCAGGAGTAAACTGTCTGCCTGTGGCTGGCTGGGCCTCTCTCTGCTCAAGGCAACATAGTTGCAATTATAGAAGCCACAGAGTTGAAGCAAACAGGAGGCTTCTGTTGCACCAGTGATGGAGGAAACAGTCTGCCTAGGCCAGTTGGGCCTCTACTAAGGCAACATTGTTTCAATCATAGAAACCATGGAGCTGAAGCAAACAGGAGGCTTCATTATCTGCCTAGGCCTGGGCTTAAAGCAACAGTGTTTCAATTATAGAAGATAAATAAACCCCAGAAACCTGATTCCAGCCAGCCTTGCTGGGACGTTGGGTCAATGGGAGCTGTGGGCAGCCTGAAAGCCTGAAAATGGCCCTCAGCCCATCACCCAGGCTGCCCAGGTACCCAGTAGGGACCCAAACCCTGAGGGGACTGTGGGCAGCCTGAAAATGGCCCTCAGCCCATCACCCAGTCTGGCCATACCCCAGTGGGGTAAGGGTCCACACTGGGGGACTTGGCCAGCCTGTAAACAGCCATCAGACCCTCACTCAAGCTGGCCAGGCACACCAGCAGGTGGACATCCCCTGAGGGGTTCCAGACTGCGAGAGGGCGCAGGCCGGGCTGAGGGATCTCCTGAGTGCACAAATTTTTCTGCACTGGGCTCCTAGTTTACTGAATAATTGTTGTCTCTGGAAAAAACAAAAAAATATGGTATAATTGTAATGTTCTACTTCATCCACTTGTAACTCAAAATAAGATGACATTTCTTTTTATCAAATCAATAAAATTCTGCACTTCCATTCCAAGGGCAGGAAATCCATTCTCCTCTCCTGGGGTTTTCTGCCTATGACATATTCAAGCCCACTGGTACACAGACAATAGGGTGCTGAAGGCCTGGGGTAGGGGTGGGCAAGATGGAGGGGGTCAATGCGGGGGAAAAGGGGACATATGTAATACATTCAACAATAAAGAATTACTTTAAAAAAAAGAAGCCCAAAGGTATTTACTCAAATCACTTCAAAGAAAATCCATTTTGTCTGACAGAAGAAACCATCCTCCACCATCTTTGCTGCACCATGGCTTCATTGCAGAACTGCTGAAAACAGGGAGCCCATCAAATTCTTTAGCTAAAAGAAGTGCTATAGTGGCTGAGGTCCATGGCAGAGAGAGTTAAGGTTGGTGTGGCCAACTTGCCACCAAAGCCAGCAGCCTAGTACTGGTCCTATTCCATGAGGAATCACCATTGATTCTGAGGTTTACTGCCAACGTGGCAGTGGGACAGGAACACTACTTCTTCCCAGTGCCTCATCAACTTCAGATGCTCCAGACACCAGTGGTACAGATCTTTAGGAAAACATCACATATTCAAAATTCTCTCCTGCTAAGAAATGCCATGTAACCTAGGTGACCAGGTCAGAGGTTCCAAAGTAGCCACAAGATATACCCAAATCAGACTTCTTCCATGATCAGTCAGATCAGATTCCTAGACAGGAGAGGAAGTGCCTCCCTTCCCTGTCCAAGACTGCTTTATTTCCTGCCCCAGTATTAACCACTTGTCATCCCCCATAGCCTTAATAGTCAGTCAAAAATTGCCTAACAATACATTCTCATTGTCCCTGGCCACTTCATTATAATAAAACAATAGTCTCCCTCTGTTAGAGAAAGTATACACTACAAAAACTCAAGTAACAATAGAGTAACAATAATAAATTGAATCACAGAAATTTAGAACTAGAATAGACTCCAAAGACCATATAGTTCAATCTTCCCATTACACCAATTAGGAAATGCTCAGAGGCTTAACCAGCCTGTGCAAAGCCAGGCACAGCATTTGGTAGTTGGGTCCAGGTCCTCAATCCAAGCTTATTCCTCCAGATTTTCAAGTGTCTTCCCTCTTCTTGGCCCCTAAACTAAACCGAATGATACTTAAATAATTTGAAGGTTTTACTTTTTTTTTCTTTGCCTAAGAAAAACAGAAACATTCCTTGTTAAGCCAAGGCTGGGTCTGACAGAGCTTGGCAGCTGGAAGTGTCTTTCTAAATCCGGAAACACCACATCTCCTTTGAAAAGTGGGAGCAACAATTTGTGCCTCTTAAATGTAAAAAACAAAAAACAAAACAAAAAAAAAAAACACCACATTTCTTTGTGAGAGAAAAAAAATAACTGCCATGAAATTGCTGAAGACAAATATTGGTCAAAATAGTCAGCAAAGCAAGAGATACAGAATTTGTCAAAACATTCACTTTATTCATGTGCCAAAAAGGGGGGAAATACTAGCAAATTATTTTCCATTTGCAAATATCTTCTGTGAATTTTCTCAGAAGATAAATATACGGGAACTTGTGAGTTGCAAGAATTGAATGCCCAAAGTGTTTGATAAAGAGAACAAACTGAAATAGGACTAGAAGGAAAAAAATCTTCACTAACCCTATAACAAAATATTCCCACCATCACCATCCAGGTTTTTCACTCCATCCCCCATGAGGAGGCAGCCGATCGATGTTTCTCTCCCATCTCTCTCTCTCTCTCTTCCTCTCTCTCTCTCAAAATCAATTCAAGAACTTTTTAAAGAGATAATGGCATTCCTCCTAATGAGGAAAAATCAGAGGCTTAGCCTGCAGATGGTAGGCACAATCCAAGGCAGTACTCAGGCACAGAGGAGACAGCAGCAGCATCTGGTTACCAGAGCTGAGCTCAGACAGGAAGTAGACCAGCAGTCAGAATGAGCCTGAGGCCCCCTGGAACTACTTCAGCAGATCTGTCTCAAAACTAGGAGCTGGGATGAGGTGGGCATCAGGAAAGAGATGCATGTATAGCATTGGGAGAGAGGTTGCTGGTTGAGCCTGATGTCTCCCAATGCCAACTGTGACAAGCCCCCTTGAGATCAAGAACTGTTCTGCTCCTCTGGCCTCCAATCTGAGTGCACATAGTAGGTATTTAGTAAGTGTAAATGTAGATAAGTTTAATTAAAGGGCCATCCTCAGTTAATTATTTAGAACCCCATTGTTACAAATAGTTTTATGGGTTAAATGTATTTCAAGGCCAAGATGGTCACCAGAAAAGGAACAGTTGAATATAGCCTGATTGTGCGGATGACAGTGATTGACAGATACAGCCTCATAGGCCCTGACAAAGGACACTGGGAATTCAGACGGGAATTCAACAGCCTGTCAACCTTCAGAGGGTCTTCACCCTCAGTGCCCTGCTGCCCATGCTGTGAAATCACCAGATTGTCTGAAGAGCCCATGGGGTCTTCAGAAGCTCCCTTTCTGTTCTCTGTTAATTCTGTTAATCCTTCCTTCTGTTGTGGAGACTAGGTAGGACCTGCCTACAAGTAACCTAACAACCCAGCACATTCTTGAGTGCTTACTGGGAAGGTAAAGTGGAGATCAGTTTCCCAGAATTAGTTCCCAGGTGCACTATTCCTAAAGAGCCAGCTTTAGTGATTTAGTACAGCAACCTGCATCCTAAAAGGGGCAGTGTTGGGAATCTGTTGAATTTACTATCTAGACAATAGGTCATCTACAACTGCCAGAGAAGGATATATTCCTGTGGAACACACAGTAGAGATGCATAGTTTCTGCTAAGGTAAGGGCCAGCACCGGCCATTTGGATGGACATAACATACATTTGCACAAAAGTTGTATTTTTCCCAGATAAACAGATCCCACCTGAAGCAAAATTATGAAACTAAGAGGTCAGCGAAATTTGCTTTGGATGTCTCCTAACTCTCCTTTATCCCCCTCAGTAATCAAGCCCTTCTTCCCCTCCTTGCCTCTTCCTGATTTTTTTTTAAGGATCTGATAACATAATTATACTTAACTATCTCCTTTACTTTACTGTGGTAACTGCCCAAGGTATTTGCATCTTAAAACCTTTTTATCATAGAAAGAAATGGTTATGTAGGTCTCCCTGAAAGTGATTTTTAAGCAATATTAAGCAGGTAGAGATTTTTTTTTTAGAGGAAGGGAGTTTTTCCTGGTTTCCAAAATTACATTGCACTGTATCAAAGACTGGCTGGCCCCAAATGTCAATAATTGATTGTAAGTTTGCTTTAGATGCATTAGGTACTAGAAAATTACTTCAGAAAGAACATCCTAGCCTTCTTCTTCCCTCTCCCAACACTTAACCTATGCAATCCTATTCCTCTGCTAAAGAGAATACCCAATATTTGAAAACCTCTATGAATTACTAAAATACTTTGTGTGTATGTTATCTCATTTATTCCTCACAAGACTCCTGTGAGATAAGGGTTATAATTATCCTAATTAAAACAGTAATTCCACTTAACACTTCCTCTAAAAACACCATTTCCTTGGCTTAATGATGCTGTACTCTCCAAGTTTTCTTCCTCCCCCACTGCTCCTCTTCAGGGACCTTTGCTGGTTCCACTTCTCCCTGCTCCTTAAATGTTGGGATTCCCTGGACTTTCACTACACTCTGGCCCTGGCCATCTGATTCATTCAGGAACTTTAATTGTAGCATGTATGTCTAGACTCCCACGGCCACCTTCAGAGTCCAGCCAACTCTCTGAGTTTCAGGCCTTTTCAAAACTTCTGCTTGGATATCTCACAGGAACCTAAAACTCCATATGTCTAAAGCAGAATGAATAATCTACACACACCACCCACTAACACCACTGAAAAATCTGCCCTTGGACAGTGTTCATTGATTCCTCTGTTATCTGTCCGCAGTCACTGGCCAAGTCCTATCTGCTATCCTCCTGATTGTCTCTCGCTTCCACTGCCACATCACCTTTCCATTTAGACTCCTATAGTGTTCCCCCAAATGGGCACCCACATCTACTTTGTCCCTCTTTAACCCATTCTCTGCATCAGTTTGTTTGTTTGTTTTAATTGTTGTTGGGGACCTGAAGATGTCCTCATCCTTAATGTGGACTCTGAAACTCAGGGCAGCATGGTCCCTACCTAACTCCCCAGGTTTATCTCATCTCTTCATTATCAACATTTCTGCCCTTCTGGAAGTTCAATTGTCTCGATACCTCAGGACCTTTGCACTACCTGTTCCTCTCACCTGGCTAATTTTTTTTTAATCTTTCAGATTATTACAGTTGTTCCTCCTTTTTTTCCCCCCCTTAGCTCCCCTCCTCCCAATTCCCATCCCACCCTCTGCCCTTACCGCCCCCACTGTCCTCCTCCATAGGTATACGATTATTGTCCAGTCTCTTCCTGCACCCCCAACACCCTTCCCCCCCAAAAATTGTCAGTCCACTCCCTTTCTATGCCCCTGATTCTATTCTATTCACCAGTTTATTCTCTTCATCAGATTTTTTTATTCACTTGATTTTTAGGTTCACTTGTTGATAGATATGTATTTGTTGTTCATAATTTTTATCTTTACTTTTTTCTTCTTCTTCTCAAAGGATACCTTTCAGCATTTCATATAATACTGGTTGGGTGGTGATGAATTCCTTTAGCTTTTTTTTTTGTCTGTGAAGCTCTTTATCTGACCTTCAATTCTGAATGATAGCTTTGCTGGGTAAAGTAATCTTGGTTGTAGGTTCTTGCTATTCACCACTATGAATATTTCTTGCTACTCCCTTCTGGCCTGAAAAGTTTCTGTTGAGAGATCAGCTGACAGTCATATGGGTGCCCCCTTGTAGATAACTGACTACTTTTCTCTTGCTGCTTTTAAGATTCTCTCCTTGTCTTTTGCTCTTGGCATTTAATAATGATGTGTCTTGCTGTGGTCCTCTTTGGATTTCTTTTGTTTGGGGTTCTCTGCGCTTCCTGGACTTGTAACTCCACTTCTTTTACCAAGTAGAGAAAGTTTTCTGTCATTATTTCTTCAAATATGTTTTCAATATCTTGCTCTCTCTCTTCTTCTGACATCCCTATAATTCTGATGTTGGTACGCTTGAAGTTGTCCCATAGGCTCCTTTCACTGTCTTCATATTTTTGGATTCTTTTTTTCTTTTTGCTTATTCTGTTGGGTGCTTTTTGCTTCTTCATATTTCAAATCTTTGACTTGATTCTTGCATTCCTCTAGTCTGTTGTTGGATCTCTGTATAATATTCTTTAGTTTAGTCACTGTATGCTTAGATTTATTGATGGTCTCACTAAGTTTATCAGTGGTTTCTAGAAAATTTTTGAAAAACCTTATAACCATGGTTTTGAACTCTATATCCAGTCATTTGCTCTCCTCCATTTCTGTCATTTGTGATTGTTTCTTTGTCTCCGCATTTTGGCTGCTTCCCTGGGTTGATAGAGTGGCTTTCTGTGTTAGGTGATCACTGAGAGGAATAGACCTCCAAGCCACTTGGTTATGAGAATCAGCTGTGTCTACAGTGGGAGAACTTCTGTGCTGGAGACACCTTTATGGGGCAAGAGTTGTTTCAGTGGAGCTTTGGTGCTCACTGAGTCTGCCCGCTGAGTGTGTCCCTTATGAATCTGAGGAGTTATATTTAGGATGGTACCACTCTGACCACTGGGTACACTGGCTCTTGTATCTTTAAGGAGTTGCTATTTTAGCCTTTGCCTGAGGCTATTCAGCCTTTTATATGCAAAAGCCTCTGCATACAGCTTGGGAGAGGCGGGGTCTTGGGGAGTCAGCTATGGCTGATTCTCAGCCCTGCACTAAGAGACACTGGGTCTCTGTGTCCCACAGTAATTGCTGCAAGCAATGCCGAGAGAAACCCACTTTGGATTTCCTCCCAGTGCCAGTCAGTCCAACTTCTCTGTGTATGAGTCTGGGCCCCCAGAAACTCACCTGGAACTGGAGTTTGGAGCTGCTGGGAGCTTGTGGCTCCCTCCAGATTGAAAAAGAACCATGTGCTCTGTCACCAGCCCTCTCCCCGAGCCCTGCGCGCACACCTCTGTACCTCTGTACTTTGCTTCTGCAGCTCCTCTGAGTCTCAGTCTCTTTCTAGTTGTAGAATTTTCACTCGGCCAGCCTTCCTGTGGTTCTGGGTGCTGTCCATTTTTTCTTTTCATTGTGGTTTTGAAATGGTTGTGCCAGGCAGTCAATTCGGGTGTTTACCTATGCCACCATCTTGGTTTCTCCCTCACCTGACTAATTTTTAATCATTCTCCAAATCTCAACTTAAAATGTCACTTCTCCAAAGAGGACTTCCCTGATTCCTTAGACAAAACTAAATCACTTTGGAATGTGCTCTGTAAACATATAACCCTCATAACAATTGAAATGACATTTAATGTCTGTCTGCTTAGCTAGGCTGTGAATACCACAAGAGTGAAGTTTCTTCCCTCTCTCTTTCTCTCTCTCTCTCTCTGTCCCTCTCCCTCTCCACAGCCTCCTTCACTCTTACCCTTGGAACCTAGCTAGCTGTTAACAGCCAGTATCAACTGCCAGACTACATGAGTGAAGAGGCCTTCGGATTGTTCCAGCTGAGGTTCCACTTATCAAGATAGAGAGGTAACCCCTCCCTACATTTTCCTGTTTCAATTTTTTGATTCACAAAAACCATGATAAATAAATAATTATTTGTTTTAAGCCACTAAATTTTGGGGTAATTTGATTTGCAACAATAGTTAACTAATACACAGTCTTTTTAAAAATATATCTTTGTATTGATTTTTTAGAGAGACAGGAAGGGAGAGAGATACCAAGATAAAAATATCAATGAGAGAACATTGATTGGCTGCCTCCTACAAGCTCCCTACTGGGGATTGAGCCTGCAACATGAACATTTGCCCTGACCGGGAATTGAACCATGACTTCCTGGTTCATGGGTCAATGTTCAAACACTGAGCCACACCAGCCTATCAATATGTCTTATAAGCATGATGTCATCAATTGAGCAAAGCAGAATGATGTCCTATAGTATAATGAGATGGGTAAGGTTCAGTACAGCAAATATGGTACAGCAGCAAAAAACTTGATGTATAACTGAGGTAGGACAGTAAAGTTATACTGTTGTCCTTGCCAAGAAAAAGCAACCTGTCTCAGGTGTTTGTATTTGTTAGACTGAGGCAGGGATGTGGTAGGGAGAGACATAAAAGTGTTTGCTAGATTATTAGCTGTTTTCCATGTGCCAGTGGTATTGATTAGCTCCAGTAAGAACACCACATTTTGAACAAAAGTTGCAGTTGGAAATACCGGCTGATTATAATAATTCACTTTCATACTCTAAGACCCATCCATCTTCACTAAAATAAAAATGTGGTAGGAATTACCACAGCTATAACTTTCAAATTTTTTATGGTGGCATTGATTTGTGAAATTTCCTTCAGAAGTTTAGTCAACCATCTGGTCAATAAATATTTATTGAGCACCTATTATGTGCCAATCATTATTCTAGGTATAAGGGTAGAACAGTGAATAGGACAGGCAAAATATCTGCCCTCGGATATTTTCTAGAGAGGAAAACAGATTATATACAAACAAACCGTTCTATAATTGCTAGGTAGTAACAGGTGTAATGAGGTAATATTGCTTTTCTGTAAGTATTTGCTAATTAGGAGTTGCTTTGCCCTTCCTTGTACAATAGCCCATACTCCTGAGTCAAGGAATTAATGTAAGAATTCTTCCAGCTGCTTATGTTGTCTAATTCTATTTGTGTCCTTAAGTAATGGGTAAATAACCATGGAAAGCGAATTTGGGATCCTACAGACCTACCAGGAGGTACACTGGGTCAAAATTCCATTTACTACCTGTCCTGTATAAGTCTCAATACTAATGTGGTTGTAGGTCCCAAGAAATTAGTGTAAGTCCAGAGTCAGTGTTGAGGAACCCCTGAATGTTTTGAGTGTTTCCCTTTCTCTTGATCACATTTGCAACTAAGTGGTTTCAGACCTAGAAGGAAAGACAAGAAAGAAGATTCACAGTTTGTTATTGTGACATTGGTGTAAATGCCACCCTCAGGCATAATTGACCACATCTTCACTCTAGGTCTGCATTGTGAATTCATACAGATCTAGAAATTGAGTGATGTTTTGTGACTCACTTTGGGGGTAAGATAATTGAAAATCAATTAGGGCTTTAGTAGCAGGCTGCCCATTTCTTTCTATCCCAGGAATCCCATAAACAATTAACCAACATCAAAGACCTCTGTAGACTGGATCATTCTGATTGCCACTGGCCTATGGCCTATTCAGAAGCCAGTCACTTTGCTTCTGGCAATTAACTCTAGGACTTGGGCTCTGTCATGCCTTGCATTCTTCTATTCCTATTAGTTGATTTAACCCTCCAGACTTAGCTTACATATATTAACCTACCCAAGGACAGAAGCCAGAATTACCAATATTTTTTCCAAAGGATGCAATAATGTGGTTATGAACAAGCTTTCCCCAATTCCTCATCAAATGAACACCTCTCAGCAAACATCGTGTAACTCTTAATTACTCTGCCAATACAAATTTTAAGGCATAGATTTGCTTTGGACATATGTCAAGGTCTTCAAATGAAGCTCTAAAGAGCTATCTGGAACATTTGCAATAATCTATTCTGAGTAGAAAGGTGTTTGGAGCCCTTTCTAAATTCTTGCAAATACCATTCTCATTTTACTACTTGAGTGAATGTGCCTAGGTGAACTCCCCAAATAAAACAATTCCCTAGCAGATCCTCCAGAGCAGGTCTTCCTACAACAGGTCTCCATTTTTCAGAAAGATATCCATCATTCCTGCCTCATCTTTAGACTGTGTTCACTATTGGTCTTTCCAGAAGAAACATCTTACTCAGCACTTATTGCTTCTTTCCGTTTCAGTGGTGGGAAGATGTACTAGCTGTATGAAAGGAGAGATCAATAATTTCTGACACTTAATGTATAGTATACTTGAGAGGGAGCTCAAGATTTAGAGCAATGAGCCAACTTGGGGTTAATAACTGTGGAGTCAAAAGTGATTTCATCAAATGCCATTTGAATTTCTAATTCACCCCTTCACTTACTCCTTCCTGCCCCATTCTCAGAGAATCCCCAGTGCATTCCATCTCCAAAGACCTGTAAACCACCACTCAGAGAAAGCATTGCTCAGTCTCACATTACAAGTCTGTGCACTTTGAAAAAGGGCACAGAGTTCAGGGGATAATTTTGATACAGGTCTGAATCTTTTTCCAGCATTTCCCAACACTTCCTTCTATTTCATTTGTGGCTTACTTCTGTTTGCACTCTTTTCTCTTTGCTCTTGCTGAGGGTAGCTCTTGCCCCTCAATTCATTGTCCCCCAATAAGATGGTTTACTAAGAGGTGCTTTGGGAAGTTGCATGGTGGAATGGAAAAGGAAGGAGTTCTGGAGTTATACCTGGGTTCAACTCATGGCTCTGAAGTCACTGGCTATGTAACTTTGGCCACAACGTTTAGCTTCTGTGAATATCAATTTCCTTACCTGGAAATGAAGTAAATCAATCCTACTTCACAGATTTATTATCAGAATTAGAAAAATATATATAATACCTACTCA
>PVJC01031836.1:0-20314 GCA_004026665.1 Murina feae | reverse complement strand
GTTATCTTGTATGTGAGAAGGTGATAAGTGGTTTGCAGAAATAACAGAGAATAAATTTAAGTGGTATCTGTTTGCAATGTCATGGGGCCAGAATGCAATTTCTTAAACAGCAGCTAGCATAGGTCCGAAAGAGGTGACAATTAAACGGTGACTTGAAGGAGGTAAGGGAATTAGCCACACTGATATCTGGGGCAAGTACATTCTAACCAGAAGAAATAAATAGAACTCTGAGGGTCCAGCAAGCCTGGCATGTTTGAGGAACAGCATTAAAGCCAGTGTGGCTCTAGCAAAGTGAGCAAAGACTAGAATAGGAAGAGATGAGGTGAGAGACGTCCTAAGGGCCAGATCACAGAGGGCCAGGTGGGCCACTATAAGAACTCTGGTTACTGCTCTGAGTTGCAGAGTTTTGAGCAGAAAATATACATAATCTGACTCCCAAGGTAAGCAGATCATGCTCTATGCTATCTTGACAGTAGACTGCAGGAGCCAAGGATAGGACAGAGACCTGTGAGGAAGCTATCGCAGTAACAGGTGAGATATGACAGTAACTTGAATTAGAGTGGTAGCAGTGGAGGTGGTGAGGTTGGTTGGTTCTGGATATAATTTGCAGGTAGATGTAACAGACTTTCTGATAGATATGGATGCCATAGCTAAAAATATTGAAGACAATTTCAAGAATATAGCTTTAAGCAATACAATAACCACAACTGGGAGCAATCTATAACTTAATGTATTTTTTAAAAATAATGACAAGAGTCATTTTTGCAAAACTTCTCAATCTGGAATGATTATGCTGTTAGGACTTGTAGCTTCTGTCACCAATATCTCAAAATCATAAAACTAAAATATATGATTAACAACTGTATTATTTCAGACACATAAGCTACCTAGTCAAAACATTATCCCATGTGTGAGTTCTCTCTGAAACATGCCAGATATAGAATCAGATAGCACTGACATAGCTATTGACAGCAGCCCGTTGATGGACAACTTGGTTTGGTAAAAAGTTTCTTTATAAAACCATGAAATGCTATCTCATTTGAAAACACACAATAATTAACTCAAACACATTAAATAGTTAAGTTTTAAAATAGAACCTATAATGGAAAATCTGTAAATTAACAGAATAAAAACTACCCCCAAAATAAAAGGGGAAAAGAGGCAGACCACATAATTCATAGAAAAATTAAAATATACAATAAATATATATTTAAAGTTTGACTTCTCCATAGTCAAAGAAATGGGAAAAATTATACATTTAGATGTTTTCCTTTATTTTAAAAATTTGTAATATTCGGAAATTGATGTCCTGAGCAGTTTGGCTCAGTGGATAGATTGTCAGCCTGCAGACTCAAGGGTCACAGGTTCAATTCTGGTCAAGGGCATCTACATCCCCACCAGTAGGAGGTGTGCAGGAGGCAGCTGATCGATGTTTCTCTCTCATCGATGTTTCTAACTCCCTATCCCTCTCCCTTCCTCTCTGTAAAAATCAATAAAATATATATTAAAAAAAGAAAAAGAAATTGACAACACTAAGCAGATAGGAATCAGATTCATTTTGAGGAATTTTATGTTAATGATATATCTAATAGTTATATGGAATATATTTACATGTGAAATATAAGTACACTTATTAGCAAAAACAATAAGGACATAAATGCCAAATTATGAAACTGGATAATTTCAGAGTAGACATTCCATAAAATGTTATGAAACCACTGAAAATTCAGTTTTTGAAAAATATTTACTAAGTGAGAAAATACTAATGCTGTAATCGAAAATTACAAGGTAGATTACACATTTTTCTTCACCTGGTATCCAAGGAATCTGAGGGAAAGCAATAGAGAAAATTCTTATTTTTAATTCTTTAATATTTCAAAACTTTATAAAATTAAAGCAAATAATTCATAATCAGAATTGAGTATAGATATTATTAATCTTTTCCTCACTTACTAAATCAATATGTTGCCATATGAATTAAGATATAAGATCATGAGAATTTTTATGTCCATTTCATGGAAGTGAAAACCTTCCTAAGCAAAATATAACATCTCCAAACTTTAAAAGAACCCATTTTCTTAGTACATAAAGAACTCTTAAAATCAATAAGAAAGAGTTCAAAGATCCCAAAGGGATAGATGTTCAAACTCAGTTAAAGTGTGATAAATTTAAACAAAAAAAAAGACATTTTCATACATCAAATGAAATAGCTGAAATAATCTGATGAAAAAAGTGTAATAATGAGTATGTGAGAAGCTGACACATACTTGTGGTAAAAGTAAAAAGTAATGTAGCCCACCTGGGGGGTTGTTTGACAATCTTGTGTGCATGTGTGTGTGTATTTGTGTGTTTAGTCATGAATAAAAGACTTTTATTTACAAAGTTTTCTTACTGAATTGTTTCTGATAATTAAAAACTGGTTTTCCAGCAATAGTAGATAAATTAAATGATGTAAGGAAATTCATCCACACACACCCCTTGAGTTCATATATGTATGTGTTAATAATATTAAAGTTGGTTTATATATTGATAAGTCTCTAAGGCATATTGCTAGCACACTGCAGGAGAATCCACATGGTTCATATGTACTGGATTTTTTTTAATCTAAGAGATACATATCATACATATATATTTACATATGTGTGTATATAGTATGCATATATTTATTTTTTCCTTTGATATAAAGTTTCTTTACAAAGCCATTACATGCTGTCTCCTTGGAAATGTATATATCCACTTGCACCTGCTACTATATATAAGTGGTTAGAATGACTGATTCAGAAATTCTGAAGGGAAGACTGAAGAACTGATGCTCTGTGGAAGTGTGGTACTTCTCCTTAAACTTATATAAACCTATCAATTGCTTGATACTTGCAAGTATCATAGATAATTTTTAGTAGTAGCATTAGTCAAAAGAGGAACAAACTCATTCATTTTTATCTAGTAGCATAGAAGCTCCCTATTGGTCTTGCATATTAGTCTTTATCTCTGCCTTAACTTATCCCCCTTATAACTCAAATTTATGTTGTCTCTTTCTCATGACAGCTCTGCAGAATCTACAAACAGTGTGATGAACTTGTTTTCCATATCTCAGAATATAAAAATAAAAGATTCCTATGAAGGTATTTTCATGAGAAAAGCGAATTCAAGATGGTGGTAAGAGTTTAACTAGTAGGACACAACAATGAAACAGGTACAGCAATGAAATCATTCAAATAGAAGCGAAGTGAAGCTGAGTTAACACTGGTTAGTTACGTAGAGAGACATATAAGGCTGCTGAGAAGATTGAGGAAATTCTTGCCTTTAGGGAAATGTCTCAGAAGACACCCAGCTTGATAGGTGCCTCTAAAACATTCTTAGAGAGTAAGGGATGTGGAGCCGCCATAATAAGAGCATTTTGGCTACTCTTTATTGGCCTAAGATGTCTCCAGTGGGCCCTTTCCCCCTCGGTGACACCTAGGAGCTCAATGTCAATAATTCATCCTCATTTCTTCATCCTTACATTCTAGGGTCCCATTACCTTTGGTCACTGAAGTTAGCAACCCACATAGAATGAAGGTCAGGATCAGGAGACTCATGGCTTCTGAAAGAGAGGAAGCTCTGTATGCTGAGGAACTCAAAACATTTTGGACAGCTGGTAATCTAAGTGGTCACCTTTACGGGTCTATCATGGGTGACGAATCAGAGATGGGCAAAATGCTATGCCACTCGGAACACCAGACCATTAACTTGCACCACTGAGTGTGCATGACAAAATAATGCTCTGTTCTGGAAACTGGAAGAGGAAATAGGCCTTATGAAATGAGTTGTAATTCTGAGGAAGTGGGGGGTCTGGTGGAAAGCCATAATTCCCGAAGGAAGTCCTCCTTAACCCTAGCTGGGGCCTTTCGGATTGTAGCACCATATATATTCAATGATAACAGAATGCTATGTGAACATCCCATTTGTTTCAGACCAATAGCTCATGACAGCCAGTAGAGTATCCTCCTTCCCACTTGAGTGATTGCCCCATCATTTGTATTAATTATTGTATAAGGTATAAAACCCTGTTTGAGATGGATTTTTCTTTAACAGTGGATATCTACTTTTTGCAGTAACCATTTGTTGAAAGTACTATTTTTCCTCCATTGAATTACTTTGGCACATTTGTCAAAAATCATTTGGCTGTACTTGGTTCTCTATTCTGTTCCATTGATTATGTGCCTATTCTGCTGTCAATATCATATACTGTTGATTACTATAGATGCATAATGTCTTGAGATAGTGTAGCAATTTTTCCTACTTTAGTCTTCTTTTTAAAAATTGTTGTAGCCTTGTCTTTCAATAAAAATTGTAGAATGATCTTGTATATTTAAACAAAAGATCTTGCGAGGATTATGATAGCAATGAAGTTAAACCTGCATATTAGTTTGGGAAGAAATGACTTCTTTAATATGTTGAGTCTTTCAAGGAATGAACATGTGTGTCTATATCACTTCATTTAATTTCTTTCAAAAATAAATAAAATTTCTTTCATCAGTGTTTTGTAATTTTTTAGTTTTTGGAGTATAAGACCTAAAGTGGTTTTCCAATTTATACCTAAGTATTTTTAACTTTAATTTTAATATCCACATACCCTTACTAGTATAGAGCATCACAATTCATTTTTGTGTGTAGACCTTGTAGCCTGGACCTTGCTTAACTCACGTTTTAGTTCCAAAAGTTTTTTTTGTAGATGCCTTGGTCTTTTCTATGCAGACTAACACGTCAGCTGCAAATGGAGACAGATTTTTTTTTCCCTTCTTTTCCAACGTGTATGACTTTTATTTCATTTCCTTGTCTTATTATGCTAGGTATTATTTTCCAAATATGTTACAGAAGAGTAGTGAGAGTGAATATCCTTGCGTTTTTTATCTTAGAAGTAAAGTATTCATTCTTTTACCATTAAGTTAGCTGGAAGTATTTTGTAGATGATTTTTTTTATTAAGTTGAGAAAGTTTCCCTCCATTCTTGGTTTTCTGAGAGTTTTTTAAGATTATGAATGCTTATGGAACTTGCTGAAATGTTATTTATAATATGATCATGTGATTGTTTTCCTTAGCCTGATAATTTGGTGGCTGATATTTTTTTAATTAATTAATTAAATTTTGGAACCCTGGCTGGTTTGGCTCAGAGATTAGAGCATCACCCATGGACCAAAGGGTCACGGTTTGATTCCTGGTCAAGGGCATGTGACTGGGGTGCAGGTGTGACCCCCAACCCCAGTTGGGGCATGTGTGGGAGGCAACCAACTAATGTGTCTCTCACTTCGCTCTCTCTCTCTCTCTCTCTCTCTCTCTCTCTCTCTCTCTCTCTCTCTCTCCCCACTCCCTCCTTCCCTTCTTCCTTCCCTCCCTTCTACTCTCTCAAGAGGAAAAAAGAAAAAATAATGGAAAAAATATTCTCAGATGAGGATTAACAACAACAAAAAAAGAAAAGTAAATTGGAGTCTGCTTTCACCTTCAGGCAAAATCCAGTTAATTTCATAATCAGTAAGGAACCAGGAACTTATTTTAAGCAGTTCAGTTAAATGGCTTAATATATACTACGCGTCTATCATACATTAATACTCTAAAGGTTGGAGTCAGTATTTTATCTGTAAGTGGAAGGGGACCAAGGGGTGAAAAGGAGCTCTAGTTGGTAGAGACAAAGAGAGGGCTTTGAGCTTTGAATCTGGATGATGGAAATTTAGTGAAATCATTCTGATGAGAGACCAGAGAAAAAAATTTTGGTATGGCAACCGGCACGGGTGAGGGCGGAGCTGAAAGTAAAAAAAAAAAAAAAAAAAGTTTGGGGGTGAAAGATAATTAATTTGCTTGGAATTTGTGGGAAAACCCCGTGGTTTTTGGAGATCGCTGGCATTAGTAGTAAATGTAGGGCATAGAACAGGATGGGCATAGAGATCAAGATTTGAAGCCATTTCTATACTGTTGATACATAAAGCTCAGGAAGGGGATAAGGTAAGCAGAGATCCAGTAGTGAGGGAGAAGACACATTTGACTTGAGGAGATTCTGCAGGTAGAGAGGAGTATGAGAGGGAGGCAGTGAGGGAGTTAGGAAAGGAATATAGAATTTTATACAAGTGAGACTTCTAAAGTTGGGTTATTTGACATCAAATATTAAGGGGGAGGAAAGTGCTTTAATTACTTAGAAGATGGCAGATGATTGGAAAGAACTGGGGAGTGAGTGGAAAATAAAACAAAGTGATTAAACATCTATTCCCTTTCCTTTGAGCTTATGTGGAGGAAGAAGAAAATTTCCTCTGCCCTCAAGGTTCTTCTGACTGGTCTAACAACCAAATCAATATGAGGCCTATTAGCAAGAGAAAATAACCAAATTTAATACATACGTATATATGGGAACCCTGCATGCATGAGAGAGTCAGAGACAACCTCCCCCCTCCTCCCTCCCCATGCACCGAGGTACAGAGATAGAAAGGGAACATGAATATACGTGACATTCTGAGCTAGGGGTGAGGCGCTTCGAGGGGGCTTCAAGGGGTAAGAGCAGCAGGTAGTTAGTGAGTAGGGATTTGCCCTGCTTTACCGATAGGTCGGAAGATGTTATCTCTAATTGCTTATTATGGGCCAGGCCCCTAATTCGGCTTCTTCCAAATAGTTAAGGGAAGGCACAGGTTTTTCTTCAGCCTGTGACTGAAGTTGCCTTTAGCTCAAACAATCTTCACACCACAGAGACACATCTTGGGGTGACTTGTTCTGAACCCCCAATAATTTCTTAATTATGAAAGAAAGAAAAAAAAGAGGATTAGGACTGCAAACAATAGCCCTCACTTATGTGACCTCATATAAAGCACTTAACCTCTCAAGCTATTAAACTTGTTATGTAAACAGCATCTGATCTAATGCAGGCTCCTGAGGGCAGCGGCATACCTATACTAATGACCTCAAGGCCTCTAGAGCCTAGAGCCATGGCAATAGCCATCTGAAAAAAATGCTTGCTGGATGAAGTGTGAAGTGTGAGCAATAACATGCACTCAGGTCTTTATTTTTTATTCCTTTGTTAAAGTATTGATTTCAGAGAGGAAGGGAGAGAGAAATATCGATGAGAGAGAATCATGGGCCGGCCACCTCCTGCATGCCCCCTAGTGGGGATTGAGCCTGCGACCCAGGCGTGTGCCCTTGATCAGAATTGAACCTGGGACCGATGCTCTATCCACTGAGCCAAACAGGCCAGGGCTGCACTCGGGGGTCTTAATGCTCGCCAGTCACTGTGTTCTGCACCCGTATTGAGCACGACTAACATTCTTCACAACTCTGAGGCGGGCACTATTATCAGCCCCATTTTACCAAGGAGACGACAGACTAAGCAAGGCAGGTAAAGGGCCCAAAGTCCACAACCGGTGGGTCTTGGAGAAGGGACGGCATTTTCCAACTCAAAGTTGCAGCGAGACAGAGCATACTCCATGGAGTGAAAGTGGTGGCTGATATGTATGGTTTTCAAATATTTAACTGTATTTCAACACACAACAAAGCCCACGTGGTCATTATTTTAATTCTTTTAACCGATTTCTATCAGCTGATAGTTTTAATTGAAAGGGTTAACTGGAGAACGCAAGCTTGAGCCTTACAAAATCTAACAAATGTCAAAGGGAAAGCTTGTTCTGCTAACCTAAGCCTTGCACAAACATGCTCCCCTTAACTTAAGGCCCTGAAGTGGTTATTTTACAGGAATTCCTGAAGACCATAAGCCCTTCACAGCCTCCTGAGAAAGGACGTGTGGCATCTGGCGCCAGCGGGAGGACAAAGGGCAAGGCTTACAACTCTGGACCTGATACATGTGTCAAGCCGAAGCCCCATCTGCAGCTCTCCCTGAGCGCATAGGGAGCCTGCTCTCTCCCTAGTTCACTGCTGGCTCTTCCTCCAGTCAGACCACCTGCACCCAGGTGCCTGGAATAAACTATCATTTTCATTACACTGAGCTGGGAGTCTGTTCTGTGTGACACTGGCCCAACCCTGAACCTTTCATTAATAAAATTAAAAACTTACTTAAAGTCAGTCAGAGAAAGACAAATATCACATGATCTCACTCATTTGTGGAAGATAATGAACAATGTAAACTGATGAACAAAAATAGATCCAGAGACAGAGAAGCATTGATCAGACCATCACACCTCAAAGGGAAGGTAGCGGAGGGTGATAAGGGAGAGAGATCAACCAAAGGACTTGTATGCATGCATATAAGCATAACCAATGGACAGGAACGCCAGGTGGGTAAGGACATGAGCGGAGGATGGGGGGCATAAAGGGGGGTAAGGACACATATGTAATACCTTAACCAATAAAGAAATTTTTAAAAAAAAGTCAACCAAGGGGGGGGTGCTTATTTAGATGAAATTATTGTAGATTCACATATAATTGTAAGAAATAACTTAGAGTGATCCTGTGTACCTTTTATCTTGTGAATCCCAGTGGTAATACCTTACAATTCTATATTACACAATTAACAACAGGACATTAATATTGATACATCCCACCAACCTTATTCTAATTCCCCAGTTTTACTGGTTATAATTTGTGTATGTGTGGGTTGTGATAGTGTGTGTGTTTATACTTCCATACAGTTTTGTCATGTGTTGGTTCGTGTATTCACCACCACACTGGAGATTCAAAATGGCTTCATCAGCACAAGGATCCCTCCTTTAATTTGCTTTGGACCTTGTCAAAAATCAGTTGAGCATAATTTTATGGTCCACTGCTAGGCTCCTTTATTTTATTGATATATATTTAGCACTGCTAATACCACACTGCCTTGAATACTGTACCTAAGCCTTGGTATTGGATAGACTGATGCCTCTCACTTTATTCTTCTGTCAAGATGGTTTAATTACTCTAGGGTCCCTGTCTCTCTCTCTTTTTTTAAGTGTGTTGTTTTGTTGTGTTTTTCCTTTAGAAAGAGAGGAAGGGAGAAGAATAGAGAGGTAGAAATATCGATGAGAAACATCAATCAGCTTCCTCCTACACACCCCCTACTGGGGATTGAGCCCACAACCTGGGCATGTACTCTGACAGGGAATCAAATCGGGAACCTCTTGGTTCATGGGTCTACACTCAACCATTGAGCAACACCAGCTGGGCAGGCCATGTCTTTTCATATGAATGTTATAATGAATTTGTCATGGCAAGGATTTCTTTTAGATTATCCCATTTGAGGTTTACCCAGCTTCTTGACTGTAAGTTATTACGGTATCTTTTGCCACACTTGGGAGTATTTCTTCAAATATTACAACAGCCCAACTTTCTCTCTCCACTCCTTCTGGGCTTTGATTATATAAATATTAGCTCTTTTGTCAAAGTCTCTTAGGACAACATGCATAGAAAGGGACACCTTTTTCTGTTCTGGGCTGGAATATTAAGAAATGTGAGAAACAGACCAAGAAATTCCAACATCTACCGGCCTTGGGTATATGTGGGACCCAGGGATCTCAGCCCCATGTAATAGTGCAAGTCCTGAGCAGTACTGACAGTCCACCTTCTTACCTCCATCCTGTTACAGTAAGTCTAGAGTTTTTTAGATGAAACAGGAGAACCTGGGCTATTCAATCTTTGTGGAATTGGAAGCCAATTTACTTTTGTTTTGATTTTTCCTACCAGATTTTTAGTGGGCACCTCCAAGTGGAGCACTCATTTTTCCTATCTTTAAATTTTTCTCTTTTCTTTGGTTCCTTTAGTATTTATTCCATTCCATTCTGTCTTTTTATTCCCTGTACATTCTATAAGGTTATTTTATTTTACATTTGTTTGTATTGATTTTAGAGAGAGGAAAGAAGAGGGAGAGAGAAACATTGATTGGCTGATTCCCGCACATCCCCACTGGGGATGGAGCCTGCAACCTGGGCATGTGCTCTGACCAGGAATCAAACTAGCGACCTCTTGTGGATGGGACAATGCCCAACCAACTAAGCCACACTGGCCAGGGCTTTTATATTAAAATCCATGGCCTGCCAGGCACTGTTATTAAGTGGATTTTGGAATTTCTTGGTCTGTTCCTCACATTTCTTAACATTTACGCACACCACACACACACACACACACACACACACACACACTTTCTTATCCCATTTCCTTGTTATCTAGAATTGCAATCTAGCATTTTCTATCCAGCGCTTCCAAACTACTGTGCTACTCTCTACTGGGGTTCATTACAATATTAATATTCAGTGAAAAGATTATATATAAACAGTGATGTTTTTCATCATTCATAATCCAGTTGTTCCTCTTCAGGAACATCATATTTTATTCCATGGATGTGCTATCCTCTTGCTCTTCTGATTATACTCATTATATGCTTGATAGAGAAGGTGTCTGTGTTGTTTTTAGTAAAAGGGACTTAGAAATAAAGTCTGCTTGGTGATCTTCCCTGGGACCTGTGTTTCTGGGCTTACCAACCATCTGAGGTCCAACACAATGTGCTTTTGGAGACAGATGCTACCTTCTCTCCACCTAGTGTAGGACCTAACGAAGAAGGTGCTACGTGCTGAATCTAAACGACAGCTACTCCTGCTGCAGTGCCCCCGTCAGTTTCCTTGTGGGCTGTCCCAGGGCATCTCCCTCTGCAGGTCTGTGCAATCTCCTGGACAGAGCCCTTCCCCACTTTCCACCATGGCACTCTCTCTATACCCCAGATGCTTCAGAATTTCTCTTCAATCGGAGCTCATCAATGTTTTGTGCATGAATTCTATACTCCAATGAAGTTTCTTGTCCCTTTCCATAAAGAAAAAAATCATGGAAGACAGACAAGCTCAAAGAAATTTAGGAACTTATCCCAAAGTATTGTTTTCACTCTGATGTAGAGTTTTTTGGGTGTGTGTATGTGCACGTGTGAGTGATTGTGTAGAAAATGATGAATACCTTCATGCATTTATTCTTCCAACAAATATTTATTAGCACCTGCTCTCTGCCTGTATTGGTGAAGGATCTAGAGACAGAGCAGTGAGAAAAACAGAAATAATCCTTAGTTTTGTGAAGGTTAAACTTCCATTCCATGACCTCAAGAAATACACTCTAGTTCTCTGATTTATGTTTTATGGGGTTTTGGTTTGTTTGTTTTCAACACTGGGATGGTACTCTTCTTAGTGTTATCAATCTACATTTCTCCAGTCAATATCATGTTGCAATTTTCCAGATAAAAGTGTCCTAATATAATTAATTGCCGTCACATTCAACTGGAGACCGTAACGAAAATGGAAAATAAGGAAGAAAACTACATCTATATATCATTTAGAGAGGGCTGGCTATGTCTTTCAATCACATTCCATCTGTAATACATGACCAATCACAATAGGCTGTTAATGTAAAACAAAAAAGACAGGCAAAAAGGCAGCTTATCCAAATTACAGTTTTATTCTTCTCATATGACAGCAAGTCAAGTGATGCTATGAGAGCTTCACAATAACATCAGGCTCCAGGCAATGTCTTTCCTTCTTTCCCCACATGACTAGCATATGCCTTTGCCCCATACTTATGAGATGGTTGTATTGCCTCCAGCATTATGGCCATGTTTCATGCAAAAGGAAGAGGCATGGCAAAACCTAATGGGTACAAGCCACTTGAATCTCTGCACCCTCCCTGTTAAGTATTTTACCAACTACGCCACCAAAAATATCCTGCTCAATATCATTAGCCATAATTGCATCACATGTCACCACTGTATGTTTGCAAAATTTGGAAAAAGTATTTACATGTGCATATTGCTGCACTTAAACCATCATTCAGATACAATAAGCTGTAATAAGGAGCAAATAAGAGGGAGTATCCAGAGCACACTCACTCCTGGGCAGATATTAAGCACACACAGAATTCCCTAAGAAAGATGGCAGACCCCACAGGGGTAGTTAATGATCCCTTTCTTGGAACATCAAGATCTAACTGTGCTGGCAGCCTGTGGGCACACCCACACCCTGAGTTCTGTGGACCATCACAGAGGGAAGGAGAGGAACTGTGCATTCATTTTCTTTACAAAATGTACTTAAGCAGAAAGATGGAGTAACTAAAAATAAGATGTAAACATGGCACCCAAAAATATTTATGCCAACTCAGGAGTTATATAATTCAAAAATCTAGGATAACATATCTTTAGCCTGTATAGCAAGAAACTAGTTCACATTGTAGAAGCAATAATAAGGTGGCAGAGATAAGGTATAAGTGAGATACACCCTCACCTACCACAGAATGATATTATGTAAATGGTGTCTAAAGTAGACCAATCACAGTCATTACTTATTAAATAATAGCTATCTAATATTCATTTCACTTTGTGACATTAGTTTTCTGGAATATATATTAGATGATCTGCTTATGGCGTGTATATATATGTGGGTTTTTTGTTTTTTTTTTAAATATATTTTATTGATTTTTCACAGAGAGGAAGGGAGAGGGATAGAGAGCTAGAAACATCGATGAGAGAGAAACATCAATAAGCTGCCTCCTGCACATTCCCCACTGGGGATGTGCCCGCAACCAAGGCACATGCCCCTGACCGGAATCGAACCTGGAACCCTTGAGTTCGCAGGCCGATGCTCTATCCACTGAGCCAAACCAGTTAGGGCTATGTGGGGTTTTTGTTACATTTTTTCTTAAAATATCTTTACATGGGAATCAAAGGAATCACTTTCTGATTATTAAAATTTGGAATTTAGTTAGCCTATCTATATGAATTATTTGCTAAATTGAAACCAAAAAGTAACCTAGTTGGAGAAACCAAGATGGTGGCATAGGTAAACATCTGAAATTGCTGTCTTGCACAAGCACTTCAAAATTAGCACTAAAAGACAAAACAGACATCACCCAGAACCACAGGAAGGTTGGCTGAGTGGAAATTCTACAAGTAGAAGGAAAGAGAAAAGCACACTGAGACTCAGAGGAGGTGTGGAAGTAAAGTGCAGAGGTACAGAGGTGCACATGGACAGGGCTGATGATTGAGTTCACAGTTGTCTTTTTCAATCGGGAGGAAGACACAAGCTCCCAACTGCTCTGAACTCCAGTTCCGGGTGAGTTTCTGGGGACCCAGACGCATACAGGGAGAAACTGGGCTATCTGGCATTGCGCGAAACTCAAGGGTGGCTTTCTCTCAGAGGTGCTTACAGTGATTACCGCGTTACTGTGGGACACTGATACCAAGGGGGCCTCTTAGGGCTGGGCTGAGGATCAGCCAGAGCTGTTTGCTCCACCCTGTTGATTCCCTGAGACTTTGCCCCGCCCAAGCTGCATGTAGAGGCTTTTGCATATAAATGGCTTGGCCCTTTGCAATCTAAAATTACCTAACAAACTGCAGCTGGGTTAGACAGACCCAGAACATCCAAAAGAAGGCCAAGGCCCCATAGCAGCTTGCATTGCTTCACAGCTGGGCCTCATCTGGTCAACTCCAAACCCCAAACAAAGAAGAGGAATCTGCAGATCTCTCCATAGCTCCTGCTGGGTAGTCTCAGGAGAGGCTAAATTATCACCTCCTTAGAGATCCAAGAGCCAGTGTACCCAGTGGTCAGAGTGGGACCATCCAGATTACAACTCCTCAGATCCATAAGGGACACACTGAGGAGACAGACTCAGTGAGCACCAAAGCCCCACTGAAGCAAGTCTTGCCCCATAAGGGTGTCTCCAGCACAGAAGTTTTCCCACTGTAGACACAGCTGGTTCTCACAGCCAATTGGCCTGGAGGTAATTCCTCCCAGTGATACCAACAACAATCAAGGCTTAACTACAACAAGACTGTGCACACAGCCCACAAAGGGGTGCACAAGAATGTACACCTCAGTTAATTGGGGAGGCTGAGCCACTTGGCCCTATAGGACACCTAGTACAGAAAGCTACTCTATCAACACAAGGAAGCAGCTAAAATGCAGAGACAAAGAAACAGATCATAAATAACAGAAATGGAGGAAAGTAAACTACTGGATACAGAGTTCAAAGCCATGGTTATAAGGCTTTTCAAGAATTTTCTAGAAACTGTCGATAAATTTAGTGAGACCCTCAATAAATCTAGTGAGACCCTTGAGGATATGAAAAAGGACATATACTGTGTCCTAGTATGAGAAGCTTTTTGAGAAACCCCCCATGTTCCAAGAGCTATAGGCTAATATCCATTGCCAAAATTCATCAGCTGACTCGAATCATCACGAGTGGCACTGGTCACCTGTCAGCAGAGCTCTTCTATCTGCCCCACATCTAGCTGCTCCTTTCACGGATGGTGGTATGAACATGCAGGTCCTCTCCTGCCTTGTGATGGTCCACAGAACTCAGGGTGTGGGTGTGCCCACAGGCTGCTAGCACAGTTAGATCTTGATGTTCCAAGAAAGGGATCATTAACTACCCCTGTGGGGTCTGCCATCTTTCTCAGGGAATTCTGTGTGCTGCTTAATATCTGCCCAGGAGTGAGTGTGCTCTGGATACTCCCTCTTATTTGCTCCTTATTACAGCTTATTATATCTGAATGATGGTTTAAGTGCAGCAATATGCACATGTAAATACTTTTTCCAAATTTTGCAAACATACAGTGGTGACATGTGATGCAATTATGGCTAATGATATTGAGCAGGATATTTTTGGTGGCATAGTTGGTAAAATACTTAACAGGGAGGGTGCAGAGATTCAAGTGGCTTGTACCCATTAGGTTTTGCCATGCCACTTCCTTTTGTATGAAACATGGCCATAATGCTGGAGGCAATGCAACCATCTCATAAGTATAGGGTAAAAGCACATGCTAGAAATGTGGGGAAAGAAAGAAAGACACTCAACAAAAACTATTCTAGAAAATAAAAAAGAAACTATTCAACAGAATAAAAAAGGCAATCCTCAGAATGGAAGAAAATATTTGAAACCATATAGAGTTAATATCTAAAATAAATAAAGAACTCAATCACAAAAAATAATCTATTTTAAAACTGGGAGAAGACTTGAATAGACATTTCTCCAGAAAAGACATCTAAATGTCCAACGAGTACATGAAAAAGATATTCAACATCACTAATATCTGAGAAATGCAAATCAAAACCATAGTGAGATATTACCTCATACTTGTTAGGCTGGCTATCATCAAGAAGACAATCTAATCTAATAAAAGAGTAATATGCAAATTAAACATCACTCTGAGACACCTAAGCCATGCCCACTAGTCAATCAGAGCAGCAGTATTCAAATTAACCCAGCCAAGATGGCGGCCAGCAGCCACGGAGCTAGAACAAACAGGAGGCTTCCATTGCACCAGCAATGGAATTGAAACTGCATGCCTAGACCGGCCAGGCCTCTGCTCAAGGCAACAGTGTTTCAATTAAAGAAGCCACGGAGCTGAAGCAAACAGGAGGCTTCATTGCCTGCGTAGCCCCCTGTTCAAGGCAACAAAGTTTCAATTATAGAAGATAAATAAACCCCAGAAACCTGATTCCAGCCAGCCTCACTGGGACCTTGGGTCAATGGGAGCTGTGGGCAGCTTGAAAACGGCCCTCAGCCCCTCATCCAGGCTGGCCAGGCACCCCAGTAGGGACCTGAACACTGAAGGGACTGTGGACAGCCTGAAAATGGCCCTCAGCCCCTCACCCAGGCTGGCCACACCTTCATGGGGTGAGGGTGCCCACTGGGGGCTTGGCCAGCCTGCAAACAGCCATCAGCCCCTCACCCAGGCTGGCCAGGCATGCCAGCAGGTGGACATCCCCAGAGGAGTCCCAGACTGCAAGAGGGCACAGGCTGGGCTGAGGGAACCCCCAGAGTGTACAAATTTTTGTGCACCGGGACCCCAGAAAATAATAAATGTTGGTGAGGATGTGAAGAAAAGAGAAGCCTGTGCACTACTGGTACAGCCACTATGGAAAATAATATGAAGCTTCCTCAAAAAATTAAAAATAGAACTACCATGTGATCCACTAATTCCATCTGAGTATACACCTAAAGGTAAGGAAATGGGATATCAAAAAGATGTCTGCACTCCCACATGTATTACAGCGTTATTCACAGTAGCTAAGTATCGAAACAACGTAAGTCTCCACTGATAGATGAATGGATAAAGATGTGATAAATCAGTGAATATTCCATTAGTCTGGATGAGACAGAAGCCTGCTGGAAACCCAAGAGTACACTTAAAGGGCCCATGCTCAATGGGTGTCAGAGACATACACAGGGAGAAGCTGAGTTGTGTGCCTTCAGATTGAGGCCTGGAGGGCCAGCTACCATTGTCTCTGTGTTGAGTCCTCCCCGGACATAGACAAGTCTGCTTCCTTACTAGGTTAACTTCACTAGCTCCACCCTGATGACTCTCTGAGACCACACCCCCACCGCATAGGTCTGCAGGTCCCAGGAGAGTGGCAGGTGACCTTGACACTTTTGCTGAGTGGCCTCAGGCTCAGCACTGGCTCCAAATCTGAATCTGTATTAACCTGGTGAATGCCACTCACCCCACACTGGTGACTTCCTGAGACACTGCCTTACCCAACTAGCCTAATGCCTGGCAGCCTTCAGGCAGCTGCAGGTCTTGGAGTTCCTTGGACCTTTTGCTGACCTGTCCCAGGTGCAGTACTGGTGGCAGTTGGCCTCACTTTGCAGCATGGCCTATCCCATGCACATCCAGACCTAGCACAGGGAACTATCAATCACAGATCACTTTGTAGCTCCTAACAGGTAGCTCTGGGCCAGTCACAGACAGCATCTGACATTGACCTGCACTAAAGCCCTCCGCCACTAACAGGCCCCAAAACCAACACACCTGGGACCAGCTTCAGATCCCAAGAGAGCACTGCTTGATTAGCTCTACAAGTGGCACATCCCAATGTGAGAGAAACAACACATCAATTGGTTGCCTGCCGCACAAGCCCTGACCAGGGCCCAGGCCAGGGAGGAGTCTGCAATTGAGGTATGTGGCCTTGACCGGAATCAAACCTGGGGCCAACTTCAGACCCGAATAGAGCTCTGCCTGATTAGCTCTACAAGTGGCACATCCCAAGGGAGATCTCTGCAGGCACCAGACCCTGCTGGGACTAATCTAGCTCCATGGGATCAGTTCCTGCACAGTAGTTCATACACTGTAGTCATGGCCAATCCTCACAGCCGGTCAGCCTGAGTTTCCCACCCACTGACATGCCAACAGCAATCAAGGCTCAACTACAAGAGGGCACATTAACTCACACAAGGAACACTCCTGGAGCTCCTGGCTCAGATAATCAGAGAGACTGCACCACTGAGCCCCATAGGACAACTACTACATAAAGCCACACTGCCACAACTAGCATACCTTGAGAAATGTAGCAGATAGAAACAAACACAGAGAGGCAGCCAAAATGAAGAGACAAAGAAACATGTTACAAATGAAAGAACAAGAGAAGTCTCCAGAAAAAGAACTAAATGGAAAGGAAGAAATCTACTAGATACAGGGTTCTAAACACTAGTTATAAGGATGCTCAAAGAACTTAATGATAACTTCAACAAAGAATAGTAAGCATAAAAAAGGACATACATATCTATCATGCACATGTTCACTGCAGCGTTGTTTACAATAGCCAAGATATGGAAGCATGAACAACTGGAAATTATTACAGAATTCAAGTTTACTTTAACTCTAGCAATGTAACTAAACATTTTAACAGTCCAAAAAAAGAACAATATGCTCCTGTCAGAAACAGAAAAACTTTTTTTGAACAAACTTCTATATTAAATCACTAGGGGCCCAGTGCACAAAAATTTTTGTGCACTGGGGGGTCCCTCAGCCCGGCCTGTGCCCTCTTGAAGTCTGGGACCCCTCAGGGGATGTCCACTTGCTGGCATGCCTGGCCAGCCTGGGTGAGGGGCTGAGGGCCATTTTCAGGCTTTCAGGCTGCCCACAGCTCCCATTGACCCAAGGTCCCAGCGAGGCTAGCTGGAATCAGGTTTCTGGGGTTTATTTATCTTCTATAATTGAAACACTGTTGCTTTGAGCCGAGGCCTAGGCAGGTAAGGAAGCCTCCTGTTTGTTTCAGCTCTGTGGCTTCTATAATTGAAACATTGTTACCGTGATCAGAGGCTCAGCTATCCTAGGCAGGCAGTTGTAACGAAAACCTGCTGTTTACTCTAGCTCCGTGGCTGCTGGCCACCATCTTGGCTGGGTTCATTTGCATACAGCCGCTCTGATTGGCTGGTGTTCATGGCTTGGCTGGTGGGCATGGCTTAGGCATCCCAGAGGGATGGTTAATTTGCATATTAGTCTTTTATCAGATTAGATAATAAAAAAGCTGAGCAAACTGAAAACAGATGGAACTTCCCCAGTATGAAAAAAAGACAACTTTGGAGAACCAAGATGGTACTCTTCATCTCCCACAACCACATCAAAATTACAACTAAAATACAGAATGACCATCATCCAGAACTGCCCGAAAGCTGACTGAGTGAAAGTCCTACAACTAGAGAACTAAAGGAGAAAGCACATTGAGACAGGTAGGAGGGGCAGTGGTACAAAATGGGCTGGACTGGCACCCACATGTGTCTACTTTTTTAATTGGGAGGGAGACTGTCTCTGCAGACGCCCCCTGTGAGGAGCAAGGAGTCCCAGCCCCACACCAGAACCCCAGCCCATGCTTCCAGAGCTTGGAAAAGAAGTCCCCATAACTATGGGCTGTAAAAACCAGCAGAGGTTGGGGATCAGTGACACAGGCTGCTGGAGACATAGCTGTTCCTCTTAAAGGGCCAGCACATGAAATGAACTTACAAGGTCTCACTTTTTCTGAGCTCCAGTGCCAAGGCAAGGCTCTGGGGCACCCAGACACATCCAAGGAGGAACTGGATTATCTGGCATTGGGCCAGGAACTCGGGGGTGGCTCTCTTCCAGATGAGGATGTGCGCAGGGGTCATTGTTCCTGTGCTGGGACCTCCACGATGGCAGGGCTGACTGGCAACCATATCTGTTCATTCTGACACTGCCCCATCCAATTTGTAGCCCCACCCAACCTGTGTGTGGGGCTTTTGCATATGAATGGCCTGTCCTTGCTCAGTCTTCAGACTTTGCTAAAATCTCCCAGTGACATCAACAGCAACTAAGGCTAAACTATAACAAGAGTGTACACATAGCCCACAAAGAGGCACACCTAGAGTGTCCAGCTTGGGTGACTGGGGAGGCTAAGCCACTGGGCCCTATAGGACACTTACCAACAAGGCCACTCTACCAACTCCAGGAAATACAGCAGCTCTACCTAATACATAGAAACAAACACAGGGAAGCAGCTAAAATGTGGACACAAAGAAATATGTCACAAATGAAAGAAATGTAAGAAAACAAACTACTAGATATCAAGTTCAAAACCAGTTACAAGGTTTCTCAAGAATCTTCATGTGACCTGCAAGGAACTTAGTGAAACTTTCAAGGACCTTAGTGAGAATGCCAAACACATGGCAAAAGAACCAGTTAGAAATCAAGCATACACTGACTGAAATAAAGAATAATATACAGGGATTCAACAATAGAGCAGAGGATTCTGAGAATATGAGGAAGGAAAAAATATCCAATCAGAAGAGCAAAAAGAAAAAAAAGAATAAAAAATAAGAAAATATGGTAAGGAACCTCTGGGACTTCAAGCCCACCAATATTTGCATTGTGGGGGTGCCAGAAGAAGAGAGAACAAGACACTGGAAGCCTATTTGAAGAAATAATAATAAACATCCCCCCACCTAGTGAAAGAAAGAACATAGAGTCCCAAACAAGAGAAATCCAAAGAAGACCACACCAAGACATATCATAATTAAAATGCCAAGGACTGAAGACAAAGAAAGAATCTTAAAAGCAGCAAGAGAAAAGCAGCTAGTTACCTATAAGGAAGCTCCCATACAACTGTCAGCTGATTTCTCAACAGAAACTATGCAGGCCAGAAGGGGGTGGCAAGAAATATTCAAAGTGATGAATAGCAAGGACCTACACAAGATTACTCTACCCAGCAAAGCTATCATTTAAATTGAAGGTCAGATAAAGAGCTTCACAAACAAGAAAGGGCTAAAGAAGTTCATCATCACCAAACCAGTATTACATGAAATGTTGAAGGGTATTCTTTAAGAAAAGGAAAAAGAAGAAGAAAAAGAAAGAATATAAAAAATCTAAACTAATAAAAGCGGAATAGTAAAATTAACCGTTTCTCCGGGACGCCCACAGCCAATCAGAATGGCTGTATGCAAATTAGCCCAGCCAACATGGCGGCCGCCACTCACGGACCTGAGTAAACGTTTAGGCAGCGTCCGTTGCAGCAGGAGCGAAAGCGAAACTACCTGCTCGCTGGCTCCTTAGCCTTTGGCCTGAAGCAAAAACGCACATTTGCAACAATTAAGTGTAACAATTGTTT
>PVJC01031835.1:0-20320 GCA_004026665.1 Murina feae | reverse complement strand
CTGCCGCAATGGAAAGGGCTGTTTACTCAGGTCCGTGAGTGGCGGCCGCCATGTTGGCTGGGCTAATTTGCATACAGCCGCTCTGATTGGCTGGTGGGCGTGGCTTACCCTGTCTCGGAGAAACGGTTAATTTTAATATTTCGCTTTTATTAGTTTAGATATATATGTGTGTGTGTGTGTATACATACATATATATATTTTTTATTGATTTCAGAGAGGAAGGGAGAAAATCATTAATCGGCTGCCTCTTGCTTGCCCCACACTGGGGATTGAGCCTGCAACCCAGCCATGTGCCCTGACAGGGAATCGAACCATGACCTCCTGGTTCATAGGTTGATGCTCAACCACTGAGCCACGCCAACGGGGCAGATTCTTTTTTTGAGGTATAACTGAAATATTACATTAGTTTGAGGTGTACAACATAATAATGGTTTGATATTTGTATGTATTGGGAAATGATCAACACAATAAGTCTAGATAGATAACAGCATTTACTCTTAGATCTAAACTGGGAAAGATCACGTAATTTTAGCAAGAAAGATGAATATTGGAAAACTTGATTTTATGTTAGTACAAAGAACATGATCAGGATTCATTTCCTGATCTTTCCATAATGATACCAACAACAATCTATAATAATAATAAAAGCATAATATGCTAATTAGGCCAGAGGTCCTTCTGGACAAAGCCAGGGCTGCAGCCCTGGGATGGAGGCAGCAGCTGTGGCTGTGAGGGAGGGATCCAGGCAGCTGCTGCAATTGCAGATGCTACTTTCGCATGAATTTTGTGCATCTGGCCTCTAGTGATATTATAAATAAGTATAATTTATTGACCATACTACATGCCAGATACTGTATTAAGCATTAAAAAATCCTCACCTAAGGATATGTTTTTCATTGATTTTTTTTTTTTTTTGGAGAGCGTGAAGGCGAAGGAAGGAGGGGGAAAGTTAGAGAGAGAGAGAGAGAGAGAGAGAGAGAAAGAGAGAGAGAGAGAGAGAGAGAGAGAGAGAGAGAGAGAGAGAGAGAAACAGACGGGAGAGAGACAAAATGACTGGTTGCCTGCCATTCGCACCGTGACTGGGGCCAGAGATTGAGTCTGCAACTGAGGTATGTGCCCTTGATTGGGAATTGAACCTGATACCCTTCAGCCTGTGGGCCAGCACTCTAACCTATGAGCAAACTGGCCAGGACTATATTAAGCATTTCATATATGTCATCTCATTTAGTTTTCACTATAACCCTGCAAGATAAGTTTATGATCGTATATATACACAGCCTCTGGCAGAACTAGGTCTATCTCTGTAGTATTTTTTTTCTTTCTATTGTATCATGATTATTTTATTTTTTCTCTAGCCATTCTCCCACATTTCTCAGAATCCCCTCCCCAGTTTGTGAGTACAAGTTCTCTGCTGTAAGATCTAATTGTTAGTTATACCTATGAAAATGTTTGGAATGGAAGCACTGCTCTAAGGCATATCATCACAATATACTCCTATTATGACTCTACAATGATAGTCTGAGTTTAATATATGATATGTGATTATAATACATGAAAGAATGCTTTGAAGTTTGCTCAGTAGTTCATATTTTCATCAGTTGCTGATCTCTTCCCAAAGTTTTCAAAGTTGAGCAATAAGTCAGGGCACTTCAACTCTGACTCATCTTTTTTTCTCTCAACTTTGCTTTTTTTACAGAGTTTGAATTCTTATACAAATGGAGCATATGGCCCACAATACCCCACTGGCCCTGGGGCAAATACTGCCTCGTACTCCGGGGCTTATTACACACCTGGATATTCTCAGACCAATTACTCCACAGAGGTTCCAAGCACTTACCGTTCACCTGGCAACAGCCCGGCCCCAGTCTCTCGTTGGATGTATCCCCAGCAGGACTGCCAGGCTGAAGCACCTCCTCTTAGGGCACAAGTTCCAGGATATCCTGCACCACAGGTGAGCATTTTTCTGTTGGGTTTGTATTTTTCAGTATTCTATGAGTAATGTCATGTTTATTTCTCTGTTCACTTTAAAAGGAACTATAATATGCTAATATAAGAAATGTCCAAACCTATAGAGAATTTTTATGAGTTTGAACCAAACTGACAACAATTGCCAGGAAGCAAAATCTTAGTGGATTGAGAAATGCTGCAGAGAATGGCAGTTTTATACCTTATTTTATACATTAGGATCGAAGGAGGGTTACATGAAATCCACTGGTAGAAAATTAGGGAGGTGGGAGACAGCAAAGTAAGGGAATCTTTGGAGTTGGATAAAGAGTAAAATGGAAAGACATATACTTTGTCACATTGGTGGGTACAGGATAGTGAACAGTTAACTCTTCCGGAACGTAGAGACAGTAGGCTTTTTCAGAACTTAGAGACAGTAGGTGGGAGAACAGGGTAACAATGAGGGGTTCTGGGCAGTAGTTTTCTGGTGGATGATTGTGCCCTGAGGGGTCTGAAAAAAGGGTATTACTCTGATAGTCCAAAGGTATGTTATCATAGATGTGAAAAGATAATAGGCTCAGTTAAGGTAAAGATTGGTCCTTGTCAAGCTTTCTTACTGGCCTAGGACATGATACCCGCCAAGACTCACTTTTAGTTAGGAAGTTTTAATTTCAAACCGTTACAAGTGGTTACTTTCGGTCTCTGGGTTTGTAAGGCCCACCATGCAGGCCTCCCCTGAGCTTGTCAGGTTTAGTATGTGGTCCCTTTTTCATCCACAATATGTCTTCGTTTCTACTTCCTTATAGTATATGGATTTACTTAATAGTATGTAGGGGCAGACTTATGTTGTGCTTCAGACATTGAATTTTAGACCCTATTCCTTCTGAGTTTGATCATCAGCAAATCTGCCCCTAGTATCTTTGGAACCAAGCTTTTTTAGGCTTGGAAAAATATGCTATAACTGAACAGAGATGCTACAGTTTAGCTCAGTAGTAGCTAAAATATACTCTGTTAAGGAAAGAAGTATCTCAGAATCTTCTAATATGAGAATATTTTTATTACTTAAAAAAATTTTTTTTAGCAATGACCAGCATATTTCCTTTTTTTCACTCTAGAACCCTGGAATGACCCTGCCCCATTATCCTTATGGGGATGATAATCGTAGTGTTCCACAGCCAGGACCATCTGTACGACCACAAGAGGACTCGTGGACTTCTCCTGATGCTTACGGTATGGGAACCCGTTACCCCTGGCCTGCAGCTGCGCCTTCAGCACCACCTGGGAATCTTTACATGAGTGAGAGTACTCCACCATGGCCTCGTGGTGGCTCTCCTCAGCCACCTCCATCACCACCACCCCAGCAGCCCAAGGTAGGAGACTGGAAGGTGGTTCTTTTGATGTTTGGGTAGTTAAGAAAGCACAACATGAAACTCTTCTACATTGGTCTATGTTAAGTGGGGACTAACTCCTAAACATTGGCGACTACTACCTACAGCTTTATCTAGCCCAGTTTCCTTTAAAAAAAAAAAAAGACATTTTTAGAGCAGATTTAGGTTCACATCATCTATCTAAAAGACAGCTCATTTACTGTTTGTTATAATACTATCTGAACATAAATCAAAAATTTGTATTTTATTACCTCAATCTGTAGACAGAAGACAAAACCGATATGATTGGTTTTTCAAGATGTGCATTAAGGTTTTAATTCTTTATGGGCAAAACTAATTTCTATTTATTAAGTCACTCAGTGGATTGTGAGGTAGATTATGAGGTGTTCATGATGAATTACCCAGGTAGATTCCACCCATTATACTCAGGAATTCTCTGTCTTTTTCTTGACAGAGCACTCCCTTTTATCTTTTTTAGGGCTGTGTTTTTCTCAAATCGTTAATGAGGGAGGTCCAGTTTAATTGGTGGGGAATCTTTTTATGTACCTTCCTGATGAGGTGAAAGATCTGGGCTAATCTGGTGTTGATGGATTCCCATTAAAACAGCTTTTCCCCCCTCTTTGCCCTCCCACCTCAAGGATTCCTCATACCCCTATAGCCAATCAGATCAAGGCATGAACCGGCACAACTTTCCTTGCAATGTCCATCAGTATGAATCCTCGGGAACAGTGAACAGTGATAATTCAGATCATTTGGATGCCCAAGTCCAGTATAGTGCTGAACCTCAGCTGTATGGTAACGTCACCAATGAACATGCCAGCAATCAAGAGCAAAGTAGTGATCTTCCTGAAGAGTGTTTGCCTTCAGATGAAGGTACACCCCCAAGTATTAAAAAAATCATACAAGTGATGGAGAAGGTCCAATATCTTGAGCAAGAAGTAGAAGAGTTCATAGGAAAAAAGACAGACAAAGCATACTGGCTTCTGGAAGAGATGCTAACCAAGGAACTTTTGGAACTGGATTCCGTTGAAACTGGGGGCCAGGACTCTGTCCGACAGGCCAGGAAAGAGGCTGTTTGTAAAATCCAGGCCATACTGGAAAAATTGGAAAAAAAAGGATTATGAAAGGATTTAGAACAAAGGGGAGAAGCCTGTTACTAACTTGACCAATACTCCTGATTTTGGTTACTTACCCTCTTTTTGAAATGCCTGTTGATGACAAGAAGCAATACATTCCAACTTCCTTTTGATTTAAAACTTGAAAAACTGGTAAAGGACTTGGAAAAACATTTTCGTTATGAATTGTTTTCAGTTTTCAGACCAATGAATGTAATAGGAAACTATGGAGTTACCAATATTGCAAAGTAGGCTCACTGCTTAAGAGATTTATGGATATCTGCAAGCTGTTTCCTATCAGCAGGAGGGAAATACACTTTATGTAACAGGCTTATCAGAAACCTACCAGATGAGACTGGATATAATCTGAGACAAACAGGTTTTTTAAAACATCTGGATTACTTGTCACAGTTTTGTACATTGTGACTGCTTTCAGCATACACGTCATGTGTAATTACAGCTTGGCCTTTAGCCTTGTGGGACCTCTGTTTTGTTTTGTTATTGCAGTTCACAAATATAGTATTCTTCTCTACTTCTTGGTACATTTTGTAGTAATATGTTTAATATAATAATTCAAGAGACTATATTGACAGCCAGATAGTATGGTATTTCTGAATGAATTTATATCTTTTCACCATTTGAATATATTGCAATGTGTAGTGAGTTTCTGAGGTAAATTCTCTCCTTTTTTGTATAGATCATTAGGTTAGAGTTTTACCACTTCTACTTTTCATGTTAATAGCAGAAGGCGATTTGGAAATGGCATGGGCATAGAAATGAAAATGTTTGTGGCCAATTTTTTTTTTTTTTGCTCTTTCATTGTATTTGGATAAAGATACACTTTAAAATTTCCATTTCCTTCCCTTTATTATCTTTTTACTAGTGCTGCTGCTTCCATATGCAGCATTGTGATAGGTGCATGAAAAATTAAATGCCACAGTGGGTAGAAATAACTGTAAAAGTAATAAACTATTTGGAAATGCTGTTCTCCATCTAAAAAATTAGTTTCACCATCAAGATCCCTACAAGCAGATTTCAGTTCAGTTTATATTAAAAAACAATGAGGGTAAAAGAGAATTCATTCATGCTCAGGGAATGAATCAGCCATAGTGAGAGTGGGAAATATTATTTTTTCTTTTAAAAGTAGATTTGATGTTTATTTCTCTAGAATAAATTGCATAGAAAGTATTGCCTGTTTTATAAAATAATGCTTATTACTATTAAAAACAATAATTTTATAGCCAAATTTAAGGAAGGAATATTGAAAGGATCTTAGCTGGGCTTGCTTGGGTAGTTCTATGCTATTGTATAGAAGACTTAGGTAAATAATTTACTTTTCACACCTGAAGTGACTTCTAGTAAACAGTATCTGTTATTGGAAAAACAGATGTTTCTTAAGATATCCAAGTGATAACGTTTTTTTCCTAGATTGCCAGGCCTATTAATGATAATCTGTCTGCCATCTCTTCTTATTAAAAAAAATGCAAAGCGAATACTATATAATAAAAGGCTAATATGCAAATCAACTGAATGGAGGACGCTATGACACACACTGACCGTAAAGTGGCAGATGCTCAATGCAGGAACTCCCACAGGGAGAGTGCTGCTCAGCCAGAAGCTGGGCTCACAGCTGGTGAGTGCAGCAGCAGTGGCAGGAGCCTCTCCTGCCTCCACAGCAGCACTAAGGATGTCCGTCCTTAGCTAAACTGGCAGTTGGACATCCCCCAAGGGCTCCATCCTGGCTGAGAGACAACCCTCCCTCCCCCCAGTGCACAAATTTCGTGTACCGGGCCTTTAATAGAAACAATTGATTATAAGAAGAAATGGAGTAAAAATAATGGTTGTGTCTTATGGTTGGGATGAGTGATTTTATGAGGTAATGTGGTAATAATTTTATTCTAGGATTTTTATTTTTGGTCTAATATAGGGATTTTTAAAAAGGCTTTTTAATGAAAATTAGAAAACTATACTTGAAACAAAATTTAGAAGGGGGAGACCCTTACAGCTAAGTTAACATAAACCAGTGAGACAATGAGTAATTCAGGAGAGAACACTACTATTTAACTGAGTGCCCAATATAGCAATTTGCATTGTCCTGATTTATGCATATATACATATATATTATGCACATATATACATATGTGTGTGTGTTTTTAAGTATTTTTTTTAATTTTCAGATAATTTTAGACCCCCTGAAGAGTTGTAAAAATAGTATTTTCTGTATACTCTTCACTCATTCACTCAACTTGCTCTCTGATAACATCTTTTTTTAAATTTAAAATTAAATTTATTGAGGTGATATCAGTCCCCTTCTGTTAACATCTTACATAACCAGACTATTTGCCAAAGTAAGAAATTCGCCTTGACACAATACTATTAACTAAAGTAGAGAGTTTAAAAAGTAGAGATTTTCTTAGAGTTTTCACTAATGTACTTTTTACTTAACTGTTCCAGGATCCAATCTAGGATTCCACCTTGCATTTATTTGTCATGTGTCTGTAGGGTCCTCCAATCTGTGACAGTATATTATGACACCTGATGTTGTAGTGTATTTCTGGTGGTGTTAACCTTAATCACTACCCAAGGTGGTGTCTGTTAGGATTTTCTACTGAAAATGACTTTCTTTTGTAGTAACTAAATACTTGCTGAAGATACTTTGAGACTATGCAAATGTCTGTTTCTGCTTAAACCTTTGCCCACTCATTTTGGTATCCATTGTGAATCTTGCTCGTGTTGTCAATTACTGTGGTGGTCTAATGGTGATTTTCTATTTATCTCATTCTAACTTTATTGATTGGAATTCTTCTGTAAGGAAGGGATAGCACTTCTGGATTTATATTTTTTAATTATAGCAAAATATTCAGGATAAGTACAAACTTAGAACTTAAAGATGTAAACCTTATTAAATTGATGCCAAATACCAATATCAGAGAAAGGAAAACTAAATTGGTAGCCTGTTTCAGAAAATAAAATGAACTTATGAAGGAAAGTAGTATTTATGATTTGTGGATTTGGTTCAATTTTTGACTTAGTATTGACTCTAGACTGAATTCAAAATTTTCTTGAAATTTCACATCTGGACTTTTATAAAGTGTCTAACTTTATATTACTTTGAGGATAATTGTCAAAATCTTGAATAAAGTTATCTAGCCTTGGCATGTTAAACACAACTATGTCTTTTTTATAATAAGCCACTATTCTAAACATAAACACCAATATGAGTATTAGACAAATAAGCCTAATGAAATAATCGGGGGATGCATTATGCTTGTCTTTTTGGTGTGAAATGCTTTTTAAAATAGGACTTTAAAAATACTTCTTTAGTTGGTTGATGTAATACTATTAAAGATATGCAGATTTTTTAAAAATAATTTTTAAAAGTATTGGATTTTTAAATTATTGATTTTTGAAAAGGGAAGGAGAGAGAGAGAGAAGTATTGACTGGTTGTCTCCTGCAATGTCCCTACCTCTACCCGGAGATTGAACCTGAACCTGGATATTTGCTGTGACTGGGAAGTAAACTCACCATCTTCTGGTGTTCTGGGCAATGCTCAACTGAGTCACACTGCCCAGGACTGTGCAGATTTTTTTTTTAAGTTTAAGAATATAGATTAAATTGGCATTAAAAAAATTTTTTTTCTGGGGATGGATAGTTGATGAGTGGATTTTTTTTTCTTTTTCATCTTTCTAAAAAGCTGAGTTTAAAAAATCAAATAATTCTGTGGAAGTTATGATTTTAAAGTCAATTCTGTGAAAAGGAGCATTCTCCTGCTCCCACTCCAATTTTTTATTCAGCAAAAGCAACCACTTTCAATTGAGTTTTAAAAAAATTATCTCCATATTTTTCAATAGCTTTTTCTTGATTCATGAATTTTAGGTCATTTTTACTGATTTTCTGTTACCGAGGAAAGTTTAGGTTTACTTCTCTGCCCCTAACATACACACATCTCAGTCCTCATCCCCTCAACTTTCAATCTAAGTATATGGTAATTTTGTTGACTATGGAAATGATAACCAGACCTCAGTCATGTAGTAAACTATGATTACTTTAACTTTCCTGAACAACTTGTCTTCCCTGGAATTAATAATTTATCTTTTTTATTTTGTTTGCTTATGTACTTATGATTAATTTGACCCCAAACCATCCACCAGTTGTCTAAGTCTTCTCTTAGGAAGCTCAGACATAACTAGAGCCTTCTGACTGGAGAACTGGTATATTCCTGGTGCATACTTTCCTTCTGGGTCTTCTACCCAAACTGTTGGTTTCCTTTTTTCTGTAGCCTTTCTCTTAGTTTAGTTTCTCATTTTCTTTTCTTTTTTTAAATATATTTTATTGATTTTTTACAGAGAGGAAAGGAGAGGGATAGAGAGTTAGAAACATCGATGAGAGAGAAACATGGATCAGCTGCCTCCTGCACACTCCCCACTGGGGATGTGCCCGCAACCAAGGTACATGCCCTTGACCGGAATCGAACCTGGGACCCTTCAGTCCACAGGCTGACGCTCTATCCACTGAGCCAAACGGGTTACGGCTATTTTCTCATTTTCATAGAGCTTCTTCTTTAGTAGCTTCCTGGGAAAGGGTGCATGGCACATAATTTTTTTACATCTTGCATATTTGAAAATGTGTTTTCATGATCCTTTGTATAAAATCCAATTTTTCTCTCAGGAAGCTTTTAGGATATTTTTGCTCTGAAATTTCCTAAGGTATAGCTTTGGTGTGGGTCTGTTTTTCTCTATTTCCTGGGCATATTTCATTCAGAAAACTCATGCCCTTAAGTCTTACGAATTTTTTTTGTTGTTGTTGTTTAATTTTCCCCCTCCACCACCCTAATCTCTATTAACTATTTCTACAATTCCTGCTGTTTCTTCTGTAGACCTCTTAGACTAGTTCTTTGTTATGCTTATGTTTTTTCTGATTTTCATTTTTTGCCTTTTTGTTGTACTTTGTGGGAAATTCACTTCATCTTTATCTTCCAACTCTTGAATTTTAATTTCTTCAATCATGTTTTTAATTCTTAGAATATTTTTGTGTATGTTCCTTTATGAGGTTGTGCTTTTGTTTATGGTTGTAGCATCTTACATCCCTGAGGATATTAATGATAATTTCTTGATGCTCTTAATGAATAATGGATTTTCTCCAAAATTGCTTTTCTTTCCTCCTTTCTTTTCCCTCCCTCCTTCCCTTCCTCCCTCCCTCGTTCCTTCCCTTCCTTTGCGGTTTTAGAAAGAGAGAGAGGGAGAGAGCATCAGTCGGTTGCCTCCCAAAGGCATCCTGACTGGAATCGAACCTGTAGCCTGGGTATGTGCCCTGGTGGGGAATCGAACTTGGTGACACTTCGGTTGCACCAGACAATGCTCAACCAACTGAACCACACTGGCCAGGGCTCCTTTCTTTTTTTTTTTTTAATCTCCTTTAAAGAGATTTCTCAGATGTCTAATAATTCTTGCTTATATTTTTTATAGTGTTACTTTACTAGAGACTCAAAATTATTCCTAGAAAACACACTCTAACTATTTTAATTATTATCTTTCTTGGAGTGGGATAGCTATTTTAAATTTGAAATTGGGAAGGGAATTATTATCTGGATAGTTTTCAATCCTGTGTTTTAAACAGGAGGGTTTTATATATATTCAATATGGCTTTTCTCCAGTAGTGGGCAATAGTAGCACATTTGCAATAATGAAATATGAGGCAGAGGAGGTGCCAGCTGCTGAAAGTGAGGATTTAGGGGTTTCTGGGATCAGTGTACATTTTCTCTCAGCCACCCCTTAAATGTTTTTTTATTTTGCAATGTATAATTTATCTTGTTAGCCTAAGAGTAGTATAGCCAGATAAAACATAGGACTCCCACTTACATTTGAATTTCAGGTAAAACAACAAAACATCTTTTAATATACGTGTGTTCTAAACATTGCATGGGACATGCTGGGTCTAAAAAGGATTGTTTTTCTGAAATTCAAATGTAACTGGGAGTACAACAGCTCCCTCTTATGTGAGGGGAGATACATCCTAAGACCCTCAGCGGATGCCTGAAACTGCAGGTAATACCGAACCCTATATATGTTACGTTTTCTCCTATGCATATCTACCTATATAAAGTTTAATTTATAAATTAGGCATAGTAAGAGATTAACAACAAAATAGAACAATTATAATAATATGCTGTCATAAAACGTACATGAATGTCAAAGTATCTTAGTGTAGTGTACGTACAATGTGGATTATGCTGGACACAGGGATGGTTCATGTCCAAAGTGGGAAGGAATGGGACAGTGCAAGTTTTCATCATGCTACTCTGAAAGGCCCAGAGTTGAATACTTAGGAATTGTTTATTTCTGAGATTTTCCATTTAATATTTTCAGAAGGTGGTTGACCCGCTGGTAACTTGAGACCATGGAATGTGAGTGAAACTGTGGCCAAGTGGGGACTACTGTTCTGTATTTTTAAAAATTTTTATTTTGAGATAATTATAAAGTCACATGCAGTTTCAAGAGATAATGCAGAGCTTTCATGTACCCTTTACCCAGTTTTCTTAAAGGGAAATATGTTGTAAACCTTGCTGCAATATTACAATCAGGATATCAACATTCATATAGTCAAGATATAGAACAATTCCATCATCACACTTTTTCCTCCTCCTGACCTTTTGTAGGCACACCTGCTTCTGTTTTCCAACTATACTAAAAAACCCTGGTAACCACTAATCTTTTCTCTATTTCTAAATTTTGTCATTTCAAGAATGTTATGTAAGTAGAATGGTACAGTATGTTAACATTAGCGAGACTGGCTTTTTTTCCACTCGGCATAATTCTCTTGAGATTTAGCTAAGTTGTTTCCTGTATCAGTTCTTTTTTTATTGCCCAGGAGTAGTCTAAGATATGGATGTAGCACAGTTTAACCATTCACCTGTTGAAGGACATCTGGGTTGTTTCCAGTTTGAGGTTCTTATAAATAAAGCTGCTTTTATGTATATTCATGTACAGGTTTTTGTGGGACATAGTTTTGTTTCTTTGGGATAAATGCCCAGGATTGTAATTCTGGGTCATATGATAGTTGCATGTTTAATTTTTAAAGAAACTACCAAACTTTTCTAGTGTGGCTATACCATTTTACATTTTTACCAGCAATATGCGAATTTCTCTGCATCCTTGCCATTATTTGGCGTCACTATTTTTTTAAGCCATTCTGATGGGTGTGAGATAATATCTCATTGTGGTTTAATTTGCATTTCCTTAACGGTTAATGATGTTGACTATCTTTTCATGTGTTTATTTGCCATCTGTATATTCTGTTCCATAAAATGCCTGTGCATGTCTTTGCCCATTTTCTAACTGGACTTATTTTAATAAACTTATTTTAGAATATTTAGATTTACAGAAAAATTGTGATATACTGCAGACTTTCTACTTTAAATTAGTTTCGTAGATTTGTTACAATCATTGGACCATATTAATACCGTCTCATGAACTAAAGTCAGTACTCGATTCAGATTTCCTTAGTTTCTACTTAACACCCTTTTCCTCCCCTAGGTTTCCATTCAGGGCACCACATTACATTCAGCCATCACATCTCCGTAGAAGCCTCTTGGAGATGACGGTTGCTTAGACTTTTCTAATTTGGGTGACTCTGACAGCCCTCAGGAGTTCGGTAGAATGCCCCTCAACTGGGATCTGTCTGATGTTTTCTTCATAATTGTACTTGGGCTGTGGGTTTATGGAAGACCACAGAGTAAGTGCCCTTCTCATCATATGACAAATGGATATACTGTCAACATAACTTTGCTTTGTTAGGTTTCTCCACTACAAAGTTGCTCTTTTCCCTCCCCCTTTTCAATACTGTACTCTTTGGGAGAAAGTCACCATATGCAGTTCCACACTTAAGGAGTTTGTTTTTCTACATAAATTATTTGTAATTTCCCTGCAAGGGAGATTAGTCTAATCTCTCTCACTTTTAGACAATAATTTATATCAATATTTTATACTTTGTATTATGAGCTAATACTACCCTATTCTATTACTCAAATTGTCTTGCTTTGGCCATTGGGAGCTCTTTCAGTTGTGTCCTTTTGACATGCCCCCTCATTGTGTGGCTTTTTTCTTTAAGTACTTCCTTACTTTCTAGCACTACAAGATTCTCCACATCAAATTTGGGGACCATTATTTGTATTTTTATTGTGGAATTTTAAGAATTCTTTGTTTTCCAGATACAAGTGTTTTGTTGGATATGTGGTTTATAAATATTTCCTCCCAGTCTGTAGTTTGTCTTCTCATATTTTTTAAAAAAAATGTGTTTTTATTGATTTTAGAGAGAGGAAGGGAAAAGGGAGAGAGAGAAACATCAGTTGGTTGCCTGCTGCACATCCTGCGCCAGGGTGGAATCTGTGACTTGGCTCAACCTCGGTGCATGGGACAGTGCTCAACCATGTGAGCCACCGGCCAGGGCATCTTTCCATCTTCATAACAGTCTTCTACAGAACAAAACTTCAAAATTTTGGTGAAATCTTATTTACCAGTTTTCCTTTTTAAGGATTTCCAGGTCTCTAAGATGTCCTTGTTCACTCAAGGTTCCTGAAGATTTGTCCTGTTTTTTTTTTTCCTTAAAGTGTTAAACTTTGCAGTTGCATGTGCTCCATTTACATTTGCTCAATCTGACCACCGTTGCCAAGAGGACTTGGCTTCATGGAAACCTCCACGGGCTAGAGGAGAGCCCTCTTGCTGTACCATTTAACTGAAGTTAACAGTTTTCAAAACAAACAGCCCTCAATGAAGACAGACAGAGAAATCATAAGGAAAGTTTAAGTCACTTTCCTCAAAGTAAAGAAAATATAAGATTATTTAAGTTGAGGGCAGGAACTATTCAGTTGCACCGAATAAAGTAATAAAATGCCTTTCCATGAATGGTTATGGACTTATGAAAACCACTAACTTTGCGCTGGAATAGAATATCACACTGGATGTCTACGTTTCCTTCTAGTTCTAACATTCTGATTTGATAAACAAAGTAAGTGGTACAGCTGAAATTATAGCTCAGGTCTTCTGTGTTCCTGATTTAAGCACCTTGCCTCACAGCAGCAGCCTGTATGTTTTTTAAAAATAATTTTTAATTGACTTTTAGAGAGAGAGAGGAAGGGAGAGGGAGAGAGAGAAACATTGATCTGCTGCCTCCTGCATGCGCCCTCCTGGGGATCGAGCACATAACCCAGGCATGTGCCCTGACTGCAACCTTTCGGTGCATAGGAGGATGCCCAGCCAACTGAGCCACACCAGAATGTACAGCCAAGCCAGCCTGTATATTCTTGATCAAAATGTAGATTCATGACCTCTCTAATTACACAGAATGTCTGGGTGTTGGATCTAAAAGATTTACATTTTAAAGAATTTACTTAGTATATTGAAACATTTATTAGGGTTTGAGAATCTCTGTCACAGACCAAAGCCCTGGTCTTGTTTTATAATCAGAGCATCAGAGATGAGTTTTCTCAACTCTGGATGCCTAGGTGTCTACTAGGGGCTGAGAACTTCTGCCTCTAAAAACTATGTATCCTTGTACCTTGATAGGCACTCAACACATACTTTTAGAATATTGAAATATGGCTTATTCTGGAAAGAAATTAGAATTCAAATTGATGCCTATAATTATTCCAACTTTGGATATGAAATCCATTTGATCCTCAGATTCTTCCTTTTGCTATTTAGGCAACCTATTGGCCATTAGCATTATTTTTTGCTCTGGAGCATGAAGTCAGCAAACTACCAGAGACCGAATTCAAGCTACTGCGTTTTCATGGGATGATGTCTTACGGTATCTCTCAAAAAACATACTCATTGTCTCTAGCTGCTTTTGGCCACAACAGGGGAACTGATTAGTTATGACAGAAACGTTATGACCCACAGGAGCCTAAAATATTTATCTGGCCCCCTGCACTAGAGCATTGCAATGGAAAAAGTAGAGCTTATTTCAGATTTTACCTTTTAAGTCTTTGCTGGCAGGCTTTTTTTTTTTTAAATAATTGATTTAGAGAGAGAGAGAGAGAGAGAGAGACAAAGACATCGATTGGTTGCCTCCTGCATGTGCCCTGACCGGGAATCAAACCCACCACCCTTCAGTTCTTGGAGCCATTAGCCAACCAAACCACACTGGCCAGGGTTTTGCTGGTAGATTTGTTATTTAACTGCAAACAATAGCCAGTGAAACTAAGTAGTGTTTTTTGAGAGATATACCATAAGACATTATCTCTGATACTACCTATTGGGCCTTCTTGGGAACCTGAAATATACACTGGTTAAGGAAGTATTTCTCAAAGTGTGGATCTCACACTACCTGCATCTAAACCACCCATAGTGCTTGTTTAAAATGCAGACTCCTGGCCCTGACCGGTTTGGCTCAGTGGATAAAGCATCAGCCTGCAGACTCAAGGGTCCCAGGTTCGATTCCGGACAAGGGCATGTACCTTGGTTGTGGGCACATCTCCAGTGGGGGGTGTGCAGGAGGCAGCTGGTCGATGCTTCTTTCTCATTGATGATTCTGACTCTCTATCCCTCTCTCGTCCTCTCTATGAAAAATCAATAAAATATATTAAAAAATAAAATGCAGACTTCTGAATCCCACCAAAGACTCACTGAAAGAAAATTTCTGGAGGTAAGGGTGGTCTTTGATTATTCTTTTGTAATCAAAGAGTAATTGATCCCTGCTTGTTACAGCATTCCACAAGATCTATTTCTTTGCTTACCTGTCTGTCCCTCCTGTGAACACCTTCCGAGTAGGTCTTGGATTATTCAGTACTTTTGTATCCCAAGCTCCAGAGTGGGCACATTAACTGCTATCGTTCTCAAAGGGTGGTCCATGGACTATGGGGGTGAGGTGGTAGAAACCTTTTCAGGCATCACAAACTATTCCTTAACTAAGACAGGATTTGCCCCCCCCCCCCCCCCCCGCCGCTGATACAAAAGTACTGGTGGGCAAAACTGGCGCCTTAAGCAGGAATTCAGGCCGTGGAAACAAATCATACTCTCAGGCATTGTCCACTGCTGTGCATTCATAATAAAAAACAGTACCAGTTTCACTCAAGAATACTCTCTATCAGGCAGCAAAAACTAACTTTATTAACCCTAAGTTCATACTTTTTCATATTCTGTATGACCGAATAATATGCATAAAACATTTCCACCTTCTGAAGTATGCTGGTCTCTTTAAGAAAAAGCACTTGGCTATTTGGTAACTGAACCAGCTCTTTTTTTCATGGAGCATTTTTGTTTGACTTGCTATTGCAATTGTTAGGTATTTGGCAGAACTTTTCTTGAAAATACGGGAAAGGGGAAAAATTCCCCTTTCCTTCCTCTGGTTCCTTTGGCTGGCTGAATAATCAAATCAAGAAGAAATTGACAAGAGAAAATAAAATTTACTTTCATGTGCATAGGAACCCCACATACATGAGAGGTTTAAACAGAAAGAGAAAATGGCTATATAAAACATTTGAGGCAGGGATAAGGGAAGGCACCTTGGGGCTTCAGAAGGTCATTGCAGGGAGAGCACGTGTTCAGAAATTAGTAGTTTGTCCTACCATATAAGTAGGTCCAAAAAGGTTATCTCTGATAATCTCTTATTATGGGCAAGGCTTCTCATTCAAAGTCCTCCAGATAGTTAAGGGTGTGGAGAAAGAAGTTTCTCTTGAGCCCACAAGATCTCCTTTGCCTTTAGCTCAAAATAATCCAAATACCACTTAAGGCACTTCATGGGATGGGTCTTCTGAATCCTCACAAAGACAAAGTTAGCAAGGGAAACAACTGACAGTATTTGTTGCCAGTGGTAAAATCTGACCTTTTCAAGAAAAAAGTAGAGTTTTGGAAAACTCTGCTGTGCTATGAACTTGACAGCTTTCCAATACTTAAAAGATTTTTCTGAGATTGGTGGTAATTTAAAAATATATATAATGAAATCTGTTAACATTTGGAAGACTGCGTAGCTCAAGTGAACCGGCATTTTCCAAGACACGAATACATGTCAAATAGTTTATAGGTAAAAGGTCCATTTAAAGTACCAGGTAGACCAATGGATTTTAATGTATTAGAGTACTACAAAAAATTCATTGATATATTTTCACATTGCAACTAATTTTTAAGAAGCTACCATTTGCTGAATTTTAGTGTCGTTATTAAAAAGAATTTCTACAATTACCTGAAAACGTTGTGAAAATTACTCTTTCCTTCTCTCTCCAGCTACATAGTTGAGTGAGGCTGGATTGTCTTCATACACTTCAAAACTAAACTTGTAATAGATTAAATGCAGAAGCAAATTTGAGAATCCAATGGTTTTCTGTTAAGCCAGACATTAAAGAAATTTATGAAAATGTGAAGCAACATCATTCTTTTCTATTTTTATCTTGAAAAAGTTATTTTTGTATAAAAATACACAAAATGTTATTTTAAAATGAATTAAAATTTAAATTTCTCATTTTTAATTTCTAGTACAGTAAATATATGTACAACCTACATAAACACTCTTTAGGATCCAGTTCTGTAACTTAAATTACTCTGATTTTAGGTAAATTATTTAGGTGCAGGCTGTGAAGACAAGATTTTATAATTTTGGCTCTATATTTGCTGGTAATATGGCTTTTGGTTTCAGTGGTTGAGTGTGGACCCATGAACCAAGAAGTCTGTTTCTATTCAAAGTCAGGACACATGCCCGGATTGCAAGCTCAATCCCCAGTAGGGAATATGCAGGAGGCAGCCAATTGATGTCTCCCTTCCTCTCATATTGGGAACAAAACAAAACTGAAAAACATTACCTAAACCCTTGCCCTATAATACTCAATTATTACCCCAAAGGAATTGAGGTCTTCCAGAAAAATAACTGCTCAGCTGCATGACTGTGGGAAATTCGTTTAAACTTTTCACTTCATTTATGTCATCTTGTTTTGTACAAAAATATCTACTCTCCAACCTCCCCTGCAGCTTTTAAATCCTGTCAAGCTCACCTCTGCCTCTTTCGGAGATCTTTTTTGGCAGCCCCTAAATCCAAACAAATGCAAGGGGGAGGGGGCAAGGCCCTAGAGACAGACAGATAACCCTTTTTCCTTGCAAGTGCCAATTGCATCCGTTCTCCCAGCACCCAGATGTGGAGGTCTGGACAGACATAGCTGCTGGCGCCCTGTCGTCCTATTTTTCAGCAGGGGCGCGGCACCCTGCGTCTCCCGTGGCTTCCCGCACCATCCCCGGGGGCCCATCAATAGGGTAAGGGTTAGCCAGAGCACCCGCGGCCAGGCGGCCTGTTTTCCCAAGTACTAAGTGAGAGGGCTGGGCTTTCCTCCTGCCTGAACTGAAGTGCCAAGGGCTGCCCTACAGCTATGAGGTCTTCCGCATCCCAGCCTCCTAGCGACCTCCGGCCTCACACCGCCCGCCGGCGCAGAGCCCAGGGCACAGGCGCTCCGGCGCTCTGCCCGCAGGGAGGAGCCACATCTCGCGCGATTCTCTCCACCTCTCGCGACACTTCCTGGCAGTACCCCTGCGGCCCTGCTCTTCCCACGCGTCGAGTACGCGCCGGGGTCACAGCCACCTCACCTTCGCTCTCCGCAGCCCGGTCCGCTGCTCGCCCGCAGGGAGCGCGGCGGCGCCTAGCGTGGGGCGCGAACCTGGCGAGGTCACAGGCTCCGCCCTGCTCCGCCCCGCCCCACCCCAGCCGGGCTCGGGAGAGAGGCCGCCGCGCGGGGCTATGTCGTGTCCCCCTCAGCGAGGGCAGGAGAGCGTGAAAGGCAGCGAGGTTGCCGGGTGAGTACGCGACGGCGAGTTGGGGTCGGCGGTGGACCGGTGGGCCGAGGGAGGCCCGACTGAGGAGCGGGATGGAGCCCGGGGATGGAGATGCCGGGCCCGAAGAGGATGCGATGTCCGAGGCAGAGAATGGAGGTGCTGGAGGACCCGGTCGGGTGGGGTGATTTCGATTCCTGGGAAGTGGCCCTTTGTATCTATCGACTGTGCCCCAATTGCCTTGTTTCCATTGGTGGCCCCGCTCCTCTCGGCGGGGCTGGAGGCGGTGGGAGACAGGTCCCCGAGCTCCAGGGTCCGAGATCCGCGCTGCGGGCGTCCGGGCTGGTGGGGGAGAAGAGACACGCCCGGGTGGCCGGGTAATTGGTGTTGGAAAAGGAGCTGGAGCGCGAGCGCCCGGGGCTGGCCATCCCGCCGCGCCGGGTGCCGCGGCGAGGGGAGTGGTGCGCGCTCCGCCGGGGGCGCCGCGGGACGCTGCCCCGCCCGCACTGTTGGGTGTACGGAGGGTCCGCGAGCCGGGGGAACAGGAACGCGCCCGTCACGCTGTGGGGGGAAGGAGGCTCTTGGGGTCCCCGGTTCCTTTCTACCCGGGACGCGGAGACGCGGACGGGGTCGGGGCGCGCGCGCGCGTGCGCACAGTGGCCCCAGGCAAGGGTTTGTGTTGGTCAGAATTTCGTATCACAGCCCCTAATTCAGCACACTTCGGGGGTCAGTGAAAAGCGACTGGTTCTTAAGTGAGTCGTTTTATTTTCAGTGTAGTTTAAGATTCCAGTTATCGTGTAAGTGGGTAATGGTAGGGGCCTGGAGCCTACCACGTAGGCGTTAAGAGGGAGCAAAATTTTTGTCTTTGGCACCAGACTTAGACTGGAAATTGGGTTAAAGTGTTTTTGTTGCAATTAAGTTTTTGACCATGTGTTTCTTGTGCTTCCGGGTTTGTTTTATAACTTGTCTAAAACCATGCAGCTTTCTGAGAGACTTGGGAGATATCTCAGTACCAAGCGGTTGCTCTGACTACAGGGAGCATTTTGTTTAAAGCTCTCTCCTCTCCACCCCTCCATCCAGCTATTAATAGAAAATAAATTAATCGCTATTTTAAATTATGTACCCCCCCCCCCAGATTGCTGTTTTTTTTTATTGTTGTTTTGCAGAAATGACTGTTAATAGGAGGAATATAATTTTTCTGATGGTTTTCTCTTATCTTGTGTTTTAGAGAGAGAAATGTCATCAGTGGAATCACACCAGAAACAGTTGACTTGTCAGATCCGTCCCCATCACCAAACTCATGTAGTTCCTTTGAGCTAATAGACATGGATGCTGGCAGTTTGTATGAACCAGTTTCTCCTCATTGGTTTTATTGTAAAGTAATAGATTCTAAGGAGACATGGATTCCTTTCAACTCTGAGGACTCACAGCAGCTGGAAGAAGCATATGGCTCTGGTAGGAGAAAAATGATGACTTATCTCTCTCAAACAAAAATATTAGTCCTTATAGTGAATGCTATTAAAAGTAAATTTTAGATTTTTCCCCCCTAGTTATCCCTTATAGCATTTTTATACAGAAGCTCTGCATTACTACCCAGACAATTGATAATGTTCAAGGATCTGGTCTGTATCTCAGTACCTACTGTAATTTCTACATAATTATCCCATAATATTTCTTAGTTCTAGGTTATGTTTCAGTTTTTGTTTATAAAGAGTGTGTGTGTGTAGGGGGTCACATTCACATCGTAACAGAATGAATTCTTTAGTTTGTCACTTGTTTTTTTCTTCTTTTATGAAACATGATGCTAATTACTACTTTATCATCATGATGATCATGGTCATTAATTTACCTTTTGGTCCCTCGAAAAATTCAGAAAAGCTGTCTTATATACATATTTATACATACATATATTTGCGTACTTATATATGTACTAGGGGCCCGGTGCACAAAAATTTGTGCACTCGGGGTGGAGGGAGTCCCTCAGCCCGGCCTGTGCCCTCTCACAGTCTGGGACCCCTCAGTGGATGTCCTATGATGGCCCCAGTCTGCCAGGCGCCTTGTGTGTGTATGAGTGTGTGTGTGTCACCACTGGAGACCTGCCCCCAGCCGCATCTGAGGCTCGGAGCA